>APFE030467010.1:0-30266 GCA_000404065.3 Pinus taeda | reverse complement strand
TGATTCCTCCTCTACTACAGAGTCTGATTCTTCCTCCTTTAGTTCAAAATCTATCTTCACAGGTTCCTTTGGTTGGACTTCATGTTTAATAACATATTTCACCTCTCTGAACACCACATCTTGACTATACACAACCTTCCTATGTGAAAGAGAGGGTTTCTTACCAGTCCATACTTCTTGTGGAGTCTTATCCTCCAACGCTGATGAAGGTGACCTGTTGACCAAGTAACATGCAGTATCCACCGCCTCTGCACAGAATTCCTGTCCTAACTCGGCACCACTGAGCATGCTTCTTGCCCTTTCCATCAACGTCTTGTTCATTCTTTCTGCGAATCCATTTTGCTGAGGTGTATATGGAGTAGTCTTCTGCCATGCTATACCACACTTCTTACAAAGTTCTTCAAATTCCTTGCTACAGAATTCTCCACCATTATCTGTCCTCAGTACCTTTATCTTCTTCTCTGTCTGATTTTCCTCCAGAGCCTTAAATTCTTTAAACCTGTCAAAGACTTCAGATTTCTTCTTAAGGAAATATATCCATGTATTCCTTGAGAAGTCATCTATAAATGATACATAGTACACAGACTTACCCAGTGATGGAACTTTCACAGTTCCAAACACATCACTGTGCACAAGCTCTAATATTTGTTTCGTCCTCTTACCACCAAAGAGGAAACTCACCCGATTCTGCTTCCCATATACACAATTTTCACAGAAATCAAAATCCAGAGAGCTATTACTCATACCTTCTACCATACCTTTACCATGAAGTATTCGAAGCCCTTTCTCTCCAATATGTCCAAGCCTTTGATGCCACAACATGGTCTTTCCTCTCCAGGAGGACCACTAGAACTGCTTCACTTTTCAGAACCAACAATTGTTGCACCATCATATAATAGTGCTACCGTGCAGCTGGTAAACAGAGTTCCAATTCGAATCCCGAATCAATACTATGGCTCCCCCGACCATCTTGCAGGTATCCTTCTCGAACACTATCTTTACGCCTGCATCATCCAACTTGCTTACAGAAATTAGATTTTTGGCCAATGCGGGAATATGCAGAACACCCGGAAGGGTTCTAACCCTTCCACCTTGCAACTTCACTTTACTTTTCCGCGACCAATGATTCTAGCCTTCCTATCATCTCCTAAGAAGACATCACCACCATCGTATTTCTCATACTCGCAGAACCACCCTCTATGGGGAGTGAAGTGAAAGGATGCACCTGAGTCAATTAACCATGCCTCATGATCTACATGTGTACTTGAAGAAGCCAAGTACACATCCCCACCTTCATCTGAGGTGGTTTTCGCCTCTGCAGAAGGAGCATCATCAGATCCCTTTCCTTATCAGGAGCTTTAGATTTACAATCCCTTTTGAAGTGCCCTTCCTTTCCACATTTCCAGCACACCACCTTTATAGGTTTTCCTGGAGATTTAGATCTCCCTCTAGATTTAGATCTCCCACTCGATGACTTATTCTTGTTTCTGTTCTGGGACCGTCGTCGTACAGACAAGGCATCACCATTCTGGTTGTCCATATTTTTCCATCTCATCTCCTCCGTCAGCAAGGCTGAGACTATTTCATCAAACTGCAAAGCAGTTCCATTTCTACCTGTTGCAATAACCATACTATCCCACAAATCTGGTAGAGAACACAACAAACTGATGCACTTATATTCATCTGAAATTTTAATATCAATAGATGATAACTAACTTACCATAGTATTAAACGCATTCAGATGCTCTGTCACCGAGTCTCCATCTTTCATCCTCAGGTTATACATCTTTTTCCACAGGAATAGTTTATTCACCAGAGACTTAGATTGGTACAAAGTCCCTAACTTGTCCCACAGAGACTTCGCCATAGCTTCCCCTGATACATTTAGCAATACTGAATTTGAGACACACAATCATATTGTGCTCTTTGCCTTCTGATCCAGCTTCTTCCATTCTTCATCGATCACTCCCGTTGGTTTAGTACCCGAATCTACCACAATCCTCTGATCTTTATCCACCAACAGATCCTCCATCTTAAGTTTCCACAAATCAAAACTCTGATCATTGAACTTCTCAATCTTTATCTTTCCGCTGCTCGCCATCTTCTTTCACCACCAGAATCGATCTCGCAAATCTCCCACTGAACAGCATCTACCACAAGCTCGAGCGAAACCCCTCAGCAACAAAGGCGTCCTCTTGAAGCCAAAACAGCTCCGATACCAAATGTAGGTTTTAACCCCGTACAAAAATTACCTCCATACGAATTGTAAATCACAGGAAAAATAAAAATGCGAGAGCATAACACATAAAACACGTATACACAGAGATTTCCCACTGTATCCCAAAACTGGGACTACTAGCTTGATTTTTCATTATGTTCCTTTCAATGTTACAATACATATATATACATGCCAAAGCATCCAATACATTGGACCGAAAACCATCACGTCCAAAACCATGGACCAAAAACCATCGCGTCCAAAAAACATGTGCAAAAATCATGCACAAAACCATAGGTGGGTCCGCCCAACCTAACATAACGTCCAAAACCAAAATTTTCTGGGGCGCTGCCCCGGACCCCATAAAGTGCGGTTACAGGTACCCCTCAAACCCCCTGTCAACTATGTGGAAAGAATATAACACAACCCAACAATTCATACCTATTTAAATGAGATTTAAGAACATTGTGTTTCAGATTTCAAGATCCTTGAAATGATCTTTAGTTTTCATGAACCCCCTTTCCTTTGATATCAGAATCTCAAAGACGCAAAAAGGTTGATCCTTTACCTTCAATAAGCATATACCCAATGGAAAACCACAAACACTTATTTTAAAACCCTCTTGATTGATGTCCAAGGGCCGAGGATACTTCACCTTTTGTAGTATTTTATACTTCTCTGTGAGACAAACAAAGCCCTAATACAAGGCTGAAGGCATGTCAATGAGCTCAAGAATAATATTATATATATGAGCTTAGATGCTAGGAACTTTATAGCTTCATATAATATTTTATATAAACCTGTAACAAAGAAGGAATTCTGAGTGAGACGCTATCTCCAAACCAAATTCAATTCAAGGGTGATTTCATAATAGAAGATTTGACCCTAAAGAAACCAAAGCTTCCTGGCTATAGTCATGACAAAAGGCCTTAGATATAGATCACTTGACCAACAATTTGACAGAGAGCTCTATCCTAGAGATGCTTGATTGATGAGGCCTTGATCTCATTTCCTTTCTGGGATCTGTAACCTAGAATTTTGCAGTGGGAGTTTCAGTGCTTCATGATGACTCATCTTTGAAGAGGAAGGAGGTCAGTTTTGTCAAAAAACTTCTTTTGATTTCTTTCTTCCTTGCTTGGGCTTGCCCTCACCTTAGCTTTGATACCTTGCCCTCACATTAACTTTGATACCATTCTGGCGGGGCAAGCTAAACATGACAACAATAGAGGTAAGCAGTTGTAGATTCCTATGTTGCCTCTCTTTTAGCTTCTAGAACATCATCTGTTTTATTGCCAATTTCTGCTAAATTTAAAATTAACATACTGATCTAAGAAGAGGGTTAATGCAATGCTAAAAACCTCTTCTTTAGTCGATGTTGGCACACTCGAGTCTTGTTAAAGGACCAACTGTTTCTTGTGCAAAATTCGAAGCAAATGACAACATACAACATGTTTTCTGAGAATCAAAACAACTTCTAGAAGTGCTATGACATTAATCCAACACTATGTTTATAAACTGGTTCACACTAATGGGCATAGCATGTGTAAAATGTATTCTTTAACAAAAATTTTCTCTGTTGGCTAGTTTAAATCTTACAGCCTTACTCATATCTTGAAGAAAGGGTACTTGCTTCCCTTTCACTTCATATGTATATGAAAACCCAATTTTGTAAGCACCCATAACCATGAATATTATACCAACTCCCTATGGTTAGTGCATTAATAATGTAAGTGTAACACTCATCCATGTGGCAGTCATAAGGCATTTAGGTAAGGTTTTACTAACACTGGCATCCCAGACGATTAAGATCTATCCATGGCCTCAAAATGATGTATTTCCTTTACTCAATAACACACTCATCATTTCTCTCCCCCAATCATCAAATTTTTTCTCTTCATTCTGAATGAGAAATCAATCAACAAGTCACCATTTTAAATGTTAGATCACAATATGTTTAGCTTCTATCTTCTTCTTACACTCTAGTATTCTCGCAACTTCAAAATTGTGAATCTTAAACACAGTCTCATGATGTGCATTTAGGGATGCATAATTCACCCTTGCTTTGCATCAAATTACCCCAAGAGCATTCACTTTACCTTTACATGCCTCAATGCAAGGCATGCCAAGTTGGTACCTTCTCAGTTAAATTAGTAAGTTGAGGGGCGTCATATATACCCAACACTCGCTGCTTGTTCTTCCTCTTCCTATGTCGTAGTGTATGAACAGTCAGCCAGACTGGTGATGATTCCCATTAATAATAACATCTATGTTGACATTTGAATCAAAATGACATGTTTCCCTTAATTATATGTTTTGGTTTTTTAACCAAAAAGGCTAACAGAAATAGAGACCCTCAAATTTGTCTACTTCTGGCCACTATGCCCATTTTCATCTAGGTTTTTACCATGTCAGTGTCCCTTTCTTTCTCAAAACTACATGAAATCAGTTGATCTATCCATTTCATAATGCCTTTGGTAAATTTTTCTATCAAATGCTCTAAAGTATATATGAGATATAAGGGTTTTTTTTGTTGTTGCTGACTTCATATATTTCTGCTAACCA
Source organism: Pinus taeda (assembly GCA_000404065.3). Taxonomy (NCBI): domain Eukaryota; kingdom Viridiplantae; phylum Streptophyta; class Pinopsida; order Pinales; family Pinaceae; genus Pinus; species Pinus taeda. The sequence goes on along the minus strand of APFE030467010.1, from coordinate 25,486 downwards.
GATATGGGTTTGATGTAGAGAATTATGATTGAGTAAGGGTTGCATTTCTCGATATATGTTTAGGAGGAGGAGAAGGAGAAAAGTGGTGTTAGGGTTGAGAGTTAAAGATGCCTGTGAAAGGAGGAGGTGTGTGGAATGGAGGGTGGCAGGGCTACCAGCATGGTAGAAATGGAGGATGGAGAGGTCAAGGTTTTCATCGTTGAATAGTTGTGGTGGGCCTCCTTGTTATCTTTGTGGTCATGCCATTGGTTTTTTTGGCAGCTAGTTTTTGTCACTCCACATCTACATCTGAAACTGGTAAGCTTCTTCCTTCCCTCCTCCCTCACTGCTAATCTTCTTCCTGCCCTCGTCCCTTGTTGGTAAGATTCTTCCTGCCCTCCTCCCTCATCAGGTTGCTTCTGTCTCATTTTTTGGGGTGGGTCAGCATTTAATTTATATTTATTGGCAAGCATGCCCTTTCTTATTACAATGAAGTGTAGGCTTCTTACAACATTCAAGTAATATCTCCATTACAATGAAGTGTAGTCATCTTATACTATTTTAGAAAGATCCCTTTCATTGAGAACACATTGAACAATGTATTTATGTGATTTGAGCCTTAGCAGGGAATTACCATCACTCCTAGTCAACCATTGAACCAAGACACCATGGACCTACTTCAAAATTTGATTTGCCTTCACCACCCTCGATTAACCATTGAACCAAAACCCCAAGGACCTACTTTGGAATTTGATTTTCCTTTTAGCTTTTTCGTAGGATCTGAAGGCGTAGATGTTATCAAATTTAATTTCCTCGCTTATTGTCAAAAGTTTAGCACCACTAGCATTTTTCCAAACATTTTGTGAGTTTTCTTTGTAGGTTTCCTTTCATTTGATCTATATGAAGCTGTGAACTCCATCTCTGTATTAACACAATACAATACCTACCAGGAGAAAGATTCAACATTTGTACCTCTCTCATACAAGAGCAAAGGTTTTACCAACTGTCCCTAGGGTAATTTCCCTTGCCAAAGATAGTAAAACCATTCATCCCAATATCAAGAAATAACAATGCTCTTTCCATTTTTTAACAAAGGGAAATGCATATGACTGGTAAATTCATTGGGCAACTGCTCTGTGAATTCGCTGGACACTCCTCATTTTGAGTAGGATGGTACTAAGTGTGCGTTGGATTATGCATAAGAAGGATCGGTATTATAAAAATATATTTGTTAAGGGTTCAGTTCAACATCTTACTCATGGGAACTGAATATTGTGGGAATTGAATCTGGGTGGGAAGGTTAACAATCATTCTTCCCATCCACTCATTATCCAAGCTAGACCCACTTTCCATTCATAAAGCTAAATCCACTTCTCATCAGTCAAGCTAAAACCAACTTTGATCCACCCAACCTAGACCCAATTCACAACTACAATCTTGTTCACCAGCTACTTTCTGCTATACATATCATTTTCACACTGTTCCCATAGTGTTCAGAGCACATTGTCCAAAACAAACAATAGATATTATACATACCATTTTATTATTGATGTGTTATGAAATATTGATCTTAGCAAATGCATGATAGTAAAGCAACCCCCTTTTTAGCGTTTCAGTATTTTTATAGATATTCTTCTCCATCAAGTCTTTCTACCTGACCTTTTATGCATTTTTAATCATTTAAAATAGCAGGGGACAACTTCTCAGGAGATGGATCTGTTAGAATGGTATTCTCTTTCCACATCTTGAAAACCAATTCTATTTTTCTATGGTCATTTTGTTCTTTTTCAGGATCTGGGCAATGCACTTGCACTTACGTTAGTCTAATCCCAAAAAATATATAATGTCCCTAAACTGAAATTTAATCGACCTGAGTGGATTGAAATAGAGAGGAATTATTGAGGATACTAGAGCTCTATCATATGTTTAAAATCACTCTTATTTGTTTATCTGTGGGGTTCATAGGAACAAGTAGATGACTGGAGAAAGCAGAGTTTAATAGAGAGCATTGAGTCTCTCATCCCAAAGGAGGCAAGTATAAGAAACCTGCTGCATTTGGATATCTTAAATTTCATTTCTCCCCTATTGAGCAGAGAATTGAAAATAAATTTTATTTATTGGGTAAGTGATTGATGTCATAGCAACTATCACAGAGGACTCGGGAACTCTAAACTTAAATATTGTTGGATGTAATGACTTATCTTCCTCATGGGTATGAGAAAAGCCCTCCGAAGTAAACCAAAGGGATATTACTAACTCTGAGGTACGATTGGTGAAGATTTTGGTTATTTTCTCTATTGAACATGTAAGGAAACCTATGTGATGATGATCTATGTAGTTGAGTAGGGTTGTATTAAGCAGGAAGTGAAAATTGACATTGGCAGGGGTGCTTCTCTATTTCTAATAGTGTACATCAAGCAGAGGCAAACGACTTTTGGAGACAGCTCAAAAAAGTTACATTCGCAACAAGATGTTGTGATCTTCAATGAAGAAGGCAAGGAAAATCCCGAGGGGTTTAAACTTAATGACGATGTGCAGAAAAAATCTTCCAATGACAAAGAACTTCTTACGAGGTTTCAAGAGGATGACACAGGAAGTGAACATCGAGACGTCAAAGAGAATGCTCTTGATGGTAAGTTTTGATTTTCCCTGGTTAACTGATCTATGATGTTGGTAGCCTACTGTAAGGTAATGTCTAGTCAAACTCCCAGGACAATGGTTGTTGTAATGCAGACCATTTGCAGCTTGAAGAAAGTCCAACAAAAGTTTCACAGAGGGTAAAATTCTTTGCTGCACTAGATCGCTACTTTTTGTTCTCATGGAAAAGGGAATTGTTATATCATTTTCCAGAATCCTTTTTGAATGTTACTTCTCCAATAAAAATTTTTAAATTTCTTAGATTTTAGCATAGAATTCTTTAATTTATAGTAGTTTAATGCTTACAACAATTGAGACAAAAGAGGAGGGAGAAAAGGTCAACAGAGCTGATTCAACAGGATGAAGAAAAATGAGTTGAGCTTGAAAATACAATAATCAAACATTCCAAGGACGTAGATTCTACTATCCTGGGAAAATACATCATTTGGAGGCGAGAGAATGAGAACAAGAATTTTGACTCCATTGTTAGATTGATGCGAGACCAACTGATCATGGCTAGGGTGTATTCAAGCATTTCCCAGGCTAGCAATAATCTTGATTTATACCATGAATTGATGCTTCGTATTAAAGAATGTCAACGTACATTGGGTCAAGCTAATGCAGATTCTGATCTACCTCAAAGGTAATAGTTTTTGCATTGGCTGCTTCTAAATCAAGAGTAGTAAGTGCTTCCATTTGCATTTGGTGCTCATATCCTTTGTTTCTTTAAAAGTTGCAATATGTGTGTCAATCATTCTGCTTTTCATTCTCTTTTTCATGGCCGATAATTGATATGAATGTTTCAGTGCACCTGAGAAGATTAAGGCTATGGGTTATATCCTATCCAAGGCTAGAGAACAATTTTATGGCTGTGGGATAGTAACAAAGAAGTTGTGAGCCATGCTTCAGTCTACAAATGAGCAAGTAAGGACCTTGAAAAAGCAAAATACAATTTTAAGTCAGCTGGCGGCAAAGACTCTTCCCAAGGGCATGCACTATCTATCCATGCAATTGACCATGGATTATTACTTGCTTGCCCTTGAAAAGTGAAATTTCCTAAAATGGACAAGCTGGAGGATCCAACTCTTTATCACTATGCATTATTTTCTGACAATGTATTGGTTGCATCTCTGGTTGTCAATTCAACTGTCATGAATGCTAAGGTGAACTGTTACTAATTTAAATTACTCTAAAGTTTGGAAGTGATGCAGGAGCATCAAGACCTTCTTCATTTGTAAATATGGAATAAAAAGGGGGGTGTGATAATTTTAAATATTTTGTTATTTTTAATAAAATAGGGAGTGTTTTTAGGCATAAAGCAGTGAATGTGGATCGTTATGGGATAAGGAAAGCTTTTCTATTTTAGAACAGGGAAAAATATGGGAAAAAGCCTCAAGATGCTTTTACCATATGTATGCATTCCATGTAGACTCTTAGAGCTTTTAGTCGAGTGATTCTAGATCATGCTTAATTTTATAAATTAGGAATCCTCAAAGACATTGAAGATCAGAGAGAGGGAGTGTGAGAGGTTTTCTGGTTGGGAGCCTTCGGGCAGTTTGTAAAGGGCCATCAATTCTACTTATCTGGCCAACACAAGCTTCGTGAATGAACCAAGTTAAATTCTGCCCAGGTGTTGGAGGTGTTCGATTAACAGGTTTGAATGAATCGATGTAATTGAATAATCGTTACACAACTTGTGGATTTTAATTCCTAGCAACATTGAATCCTAAGTTCTGAAATGGCTGTTGAATTATGCGCATTTATATTTGAAGTGGTTATGAATTAAATGCGTAGTATGATATATAATGATGATGGTTCCATCCCTCCTACTGCTTATTTCTCTATGAAAGTCATGGTGATTCCATCCCAGTATTGCTTAGAAACATAACGAGGTGATAATATTTTCCTTTACTTGTATTTGAATGATGAACAGCTTGTTTATGCATGTGACTGTGTAATGGGTCAATTGAGCCGTGACTGATGCATATAAAGGGAACACAAGGTGCGATTATATTAAATGAAGCTCTATTTAATTGCTGTCTAAATCCTTCATTCATCAGGTTGCCTTTCCCAGCCATTGAAGCCGGGAACATTCATGTATTATATGCGTGAAATTCCAATGTTCTTTGTCGAATTCCGAGGTCAGTTGATAATCAGCAGTTATATATTACATGCGTGGCATTCCATATATATATTGTTGCGTGGATTTTGGAGTTTGGATTGAGGATATGAATATATGTTGTGGATGTGACTCATTTAGGTTGAATTTCATCAAATTGGGTTGAATTCTATGGGATGGGCGAAGACTCTTTAATTTAAATGAAAGATTTCATATGAGATTTAATGTTCTTATGATCATTGTGAACTAATCAAGTTTCTAAGAGAGAGAGATTTTAAAAGATCATGGTTTTGCAGACCAGCCCCTGCATCAAGTGGTATCAGAGCAGGAATAGCTCTGTTTGAAGATTCAAGTTTTTTTTTTTAAGTTAAGTTAATTGCATGTGATGAAAGAATGTTAGATTTTGGAACTGATGAATGTTGCAGCACAGAGATGCAGTGCAGTTGAGGAAGTGAAAGAAGATTAACATGATCTTGAAAGGTGATCTGACAGGTATTATTTATCTCTGGTTTAAAGGTTATGCTTGGATAATTTGATTTACAGGCATAGTGAAGAAATCTCAGCGGGAAGAAGTAGATCACAGCTAGAGTGCAGTGATAAAGGAGTCCAGCAAGGGATTCTAAGTGAATGTGGCAGAACCTAAAGATTCAACAGAGGTGAAAAGTGCAGATAGAGAGGCTACCGGGCGTAGAGGATGCTCGAAAGTTCCAGCAGAGACCAATGTTACCAAAAGACCAGATCCGGAGGAAGGATTGGTGAGGTAAGTGGCAGCAAGAGAGTTTGCTGTGGTAGAGGCTTCATGCAACTCATAGGTGAGGAACTCATGGCGAAGGAGATGACTACTGAAAGTCATAAAGGAGAGAGCAAAGGTTCAGAAAGAGGCCACAGAAGAAAGAAGGAGAAATATGCCAAGGCGAATGGCATAAGACAGCAGTTGACTCAGGAAGAGTTGAGAAAGAGAAAGCTGAGATAGCAGTTCATCTTGAGCTATTGATAGAGTTATTACAGGAAAATGTGAAAGACCAAAGACATGGTTTACTGATGAGGAAGAGAGTGAAGTGGCAGAGGCTACAGCAGAAAAGAGATTTACAGATAAGCATGCAGTTACAAGAGGAGCTGAAGAAGCTTAAGCGGATGATGGATGAACACTTGAAACAGGAAGAACTCAAAGCAGCAGAGTTGAAAGAGGAGGTTTACATTGATGGAACAGAGGAGGAGATCATTGATGATTTCTTGAGTTATTGGGTAGATCTAGATCAGCTGGATAATGTAAACTCTTGTTTTTGTATAGCTGACAATTGTGATGTGATTACAGGTTGCATCTGTACTAAGGAGGAAGTGCAATCTTGTGAAACTGATACAATACGAAACAGTTGAAACTGTTGAACTTGGTGAAAGTTTATGTATGAATGCAGGTGATGAGATGGTAACAACAGAAAGCTGGGCTTGTGAAAGTATTGAATATTGTATAGAAATATTTTCAAAGGAGATGACATGTTTATGGTAGGAGTTAAATGTTCTAGAGAAGAGGCTAGAAGTACAGAAGATAAATATTCAGAATATAAATACAGAGATGAATGAAAATAAAGAGGTTCATTTTTATGAACCAGAATATAGATGCATTCCTGGAGAAGATGATGCTGAGGAGAGACTGAGTGATAATCTCAAGAATGATTGGGATCAGTATACTAAAATGCTGGCAGAGGTAAGTAAGGCACTGATGCCTTATGATTTTTATTCTAACGTGTTTTGTGAATGCAGGTATTGTTGCAGAGCATTTGAATCAGTTGAGGAGAGAAGAAGTTTTCTGTTCCAAAAGACAAGAGGGTATGGATGATCGGGTGGTAGTCAGAACAGAAACAAGCATAGAAGCAAGAAATCAGCAGTCTGAGGATTTATTAGACAAAGAAATTGATTAAATCAGAAGAATCATGTTGAAAGTGTCTCAGATGAAGACATCAGCAAGGAAGGGAAGCAGCAGAAGCAACAGAAAAATGAAAACAGAGACAGATTGTGAAAGTGCAGCAACTGGAGCAAGGCAGCATAAGATATGGAGACCTAGAGAAAAGAAGCAAGAAACGGCAGATGAGGACTTGCAGAACAAAGTGTGGGATCCAGGCAAACATAGATCTGAACACATGATCAGGGGATCATGATTAATTTTAAGGTTGGGTGTATGATGCAGGAGTATCAAGACCCTCTTCATTTGTAAATATGGAATAAAAAGGGGGGTGTGATAACTTTAAATATTTTGTTATTTTTAATAAAATAGGGAGTGTTTTTAGGCATAAAGAAGTGAATGTGGATCATTATGGGATAAGGAAAGCTTTTATATTTTAGAACAGGGAAAAAGATGGGAAAAAGCCTCAAGATGCCTTTACCATATGTATGCATTGCATGTAGACTCTTAGAGCTTTTAGTTGAGTGATTCTAGATCATGCTTAGTTTTATAAATTAGGAATCCTCAAAGACATAAAAGATGAGAGAGAGAGAAGGAGTGAGTGAGTGTGAGATTGAGAACAGGCTTGTAAGCCTGTAGAAATTTGTAAAGAGCCAAATGATTGAAATTCAGGCCAAAGTAGGAGGTTTTATTTAAATAGTATATATTTGAATACAGTATTTGATTTTCTGCCATCATGCCATTATTGAATTGTGTGAGATTGGTCGCAAGCTCAGAGAGGAGAAGCGATGTCATTTTTTTTTTTATGAACTCTCTCATGTAATCGAATTGAATGGTATTATTAATGGATATGTCTTTAAATCGCTATAAAAAGTTTGAAATCTCCGTATAGTTGACAGGGGCGCAACTAGTTGTAAGTGATACATGCATTAACTGTGTGTTATGTAGACCATAATTATCTGTATATCTTTTCCGTGGACGAAATTACAATTACAAAACACGACCTATGTTTCCTTGATGCTTTGGAAGCCTGCAGCAACTGTTTATCCAAGACTGATTGAACGGGCTCCAGGAGGCGATTAAAGGTTGAATGGAAGCGTGAATATAAGTGATACATGATACAGATAACTTTGCTGCTGAAGAGGAGGTGATTATTGCGCCGGAGTAGTTTTCTCGCCTGCGGATTCGATTGTGGGCGCAAGGGCCTCCATATCTTGCGTACAAGTAGAGCAGTTCCATAACTGACTCGGATATGCGTGGCATGTCCTTTATATTCCTGATTGAATACATGTATGCGTGCGGGGGTCGATTTCTTTGATCCTGGTTTGTATTAAAGTCAGAACGCATGGAAAGGGATCTGCTGGCAGAGCGGTTTTAGTCATTCAACCAACTGTTAACATATGTGCTGTTGATATAAACCTGTGCGTGTGGAGAGCAGGAGCGCCATGGTTAAGGTTGTGTTTATGGATATATCGTCTGTATACTTCTGCTGTCGTGGTTTCTGCGCGTTTTCACTGATTTTATGTTGACATATATCCGCTGTCTGATTTGTTGGTATACATACGCGATCCGTTTTGTTCGGAAAAGAGGAGGAGAAATTTACAGGGTTCCAGGCAATTCGAACTTGGATTTCTACAGCCTCCAAAGTACATGATGTCTGATTTTATTATTGTTCTGGATATCTGAAGCCTCAAGGGTGCTGTGATCTTATCTTGACGATAAAAGGGTGGCGATCCTAAAGAAAGTCTATGGTGTTTTTTTTTAAGGTTTCATGTCTTATGCGCTTCCGATAGAGGCCTTATGTGCTGAGATTTTTATAAGTAAAGGGGTTTTGGCTTATACTCATTGAGTTCTAATGAGTTGAAGACTTGTAGCGTTACTTGGGTGCAGATTTAATGGTCGATGGCAATTAGGTTGAATTGAGTATGCGCAATTGACTAGTAACGAGATTTTATTGGGAGGTTTCTCCAGAGAGATTTCTGGAGATGCATGCTTAATAGTTTAGTGTTTAAAGGATCCTGGGTATTGCAGGTTTCGCCTGCATCATAAGAGGGATTGACTCTCACTATAACTAGAACTCTACCATGAAGGGTTATCTCCCCTACATTTGAGGGGTCACTAATAAGATTGCAAAGATCCTAAAAAGAAAGGAGATTACAAACTTATTCAAGCCATTGGTAATCATTAGACAAAGAATGAGGTCTGTTGAAGACTTCTTTGGCCATTGAAAACTTAAAGGTGTCTACAAGGTTACCTACTCAAGCGATAAATGTTACATTGGAGAGATTGCATGATCTTTTTAGGTAAGTATTAAAGAACATGGAGCAAACATTAGGAAAGATCATATTCACAACTTAGCTCTGGCAGAACACTCTTTTAAGGCCATTCACCATATACACCTTGAGGACACTAGAATCCTCATGAAAGAAGACCATTATTACAAATAATACATTAGGCCCTAGAGATAATCAAGCATTCTAACAATATAAATACAGATGATGATCTCGACGTAAGTATGAGTTGGCTTCCATTAATCAATAGACGAAGATCCTAGGATAATTAGTTTTGAGTCCTCCTTGCTTTTCTCTTTTGTTGCCTATAGCCCTTAGATCTCTTATTCTTTTCTATTCTTAGTTTCTTCTTCATTATTCTCTTCTAAATTGTTTTTATTATTAATTTTGTTTGAATTCTTGTGCTTTAGTTGTCGATTATTTCATTTATCATTAGTCTACCCGTTAAAATTGGCAATTAGTGCCAAACTCCATGCGGGTCACCTTATTTATGGTAGCTGATATTTTTCTTGGATTCCTCTCATCGAGAGGTGTAGGATTGATCTGCCGATCATCCGATTCCGACATGTATTTAAGGAGATATGAATTTAATTATATTTCTTGACAATTTGTCAAGGTCGGCCAGCAAGCAAAACAATGTTTCACACCCACAGCTCATCCTCAACGTGGCATATAAAAGGAGGAGACCTTGTGGCATTATGGCACTGTTAATTTTAGGCATGTTCTATGCTAGAGCAATTTATTTAAATTTTCATAGTTAGTTCAATATCTTTTCTAGATTAGCAATCACATCAGCATTAAAGTAAACTGTAGATAGAACATAAATATAAATAGCAGAAGACAAGCCAAGACAAGGGGACACAAGATGTGGCGCCAGCCAAGGACAAACCCCATTGTGGGGAAACCCTTGATCAATTCTTCTTTTATGTTCTTCAATAATTCAGAACAGAGAGAGAGAGAGATAGTACATATACAACAGAAGTCAACACTTTGACTTATCTAGATATGAGCATGGATCATCTCTTGTCATGATGACACATGAGATCAGTTAAAGACATTCTACTTCAACTGATTCTACAAGGTGACGATTTCACCTAACTTAGTGTTGCAGCTTGTACTCATTTGCTATGCTTCACCTAGTCACTGAGCTGCTCCCATCTGGTCCTATCATCATGCTGCATCTTACTGACATGTCCATCATGCTGCATCTTTCATCATCATGGTCTCATTCATCATCATGTTGCCCTTTACTAACATGCTCATGATGTCATTCATCATCATGCTGCCCTTTACTAACATGCCCATTACGCTGCATCTTCCTTCATCATTCCTTCTGCTGAGATGCACATTCACATTAGTGCCATCGAGATCAAGTTTGTGAGATCATCTTTTATGCCACTGTTCACTGAGATATGAGAGTTATATCGTGATCAAGAAATGATCCTATAACTGTCATAAGACTGTAATTAAGAACATATCACAGAGATCATTCCTTGTCATTAATATAGACTCATAGATCACCAAGCATGAAATCATAGTGATCTTGTATATTGTAATAGTTATGCAGAGAACGTAGCCCTTCTGCTTCAAACCCTAACTACTGCTGGCCATTATGCTGAGACTGCTATAGGAATACCACCTGGATGTACTTCATCAATGGTATGCCTAGATTGTAATGTTGCTTCAGTGATGACGGAGATCACCGAGACTGGGAGGAGACTGAAACTGAGTCTTCATGACTGCGTATGACTTCGGTTTTTCATGATAGCAAATAACTGCGGCTACATGTCTTGATTGCGGTTCCATATACCTTGACTGCGGCTCTTCTATTCTTGCGGCTTCATATACCTTGGTTGTCTGTGGCTAGGTTTCTTCCTCACTGCAGCTACTGCGGCTAGGGCATCACCGCGACCTTTGTTACCCTTACTGCATCTCCATTACCATGACTGCGGCTTCATTACCCTTACTGTGGTTATGGTCAGACTTCTCTGCGGCTGTGGATAGACCTTTCCTGCGGTTATGGATAGACTTCTTTGTGGCTGTGGATAGACCCTTCCTCTTGCTGCGTATAGACTTCTCCATGACCATTTCTAGGGCTTCTAAGTTTTAGATCTAGGGCATAATTCGTATATAGGCCAGCGTATCCTCTATGTGTCTCTCCTTCACCAAAAACCCGAGACGTGGAGAGGAGGAGATCACATGAAGAATGTGTGTCTCCTTGACTTCAAGTCCTCACTTATTTATACTAAAACGTAGATGATGAATAGACATGACTATTGGGCTTCTGAGCTTACACAAGTTGCCTGCTGACTTTACAATTTGTCTTATAATACAAATAAATTCATAACTCCATGAATACTTATCAGAATCAGATGATCTTTAGATCAATCCTACACCTCTCGATGAGAGGGATCTAATAAAAATATTAGCTGCTATAAATAGTATGACCCATATGGAGTTTGGCCCTAGTTGCCAATTTTAACACTCCCTCTCAACTAGGGAGATCTCCATCTACTGATCCATATGTCCAACTGTACTATCTCTGCCATCAGTGCTCTGCACTGCTCTGCTCTGTTTTGCTTAGCTCTGCTCACTCTACTAGTTTTGGTCTGCTCTGCTTTGCTCAGCTCTGCTCGGCTCTGTTCACTTTGCTAGTTTTGCTCAACTCTGCTCAGCTTTGCTGAATCATGAAGAAGAAGAATTGATCGAGAATATCTCATACCATTCTCCATTGACCCGAAGTCAGTCTCAAAGTGTGTACCACTGGTCCCAGACCAGTCCTTTACTGACCCGAAGTCAGTGTCATAGTGGGTACCACTTTCGCTGGTCCCAGAGCAGTATCATTGATCCCAAATCAATGAAGGTCATCCTAGCATAGGGAGTACGATAGATACAACGATGTGTCCATTAGTTCTACTATGGTCCTTATCCTCATTTCCCCTCCTCATTGATCAGATGAGAGGTACTTCCCATGAGTCCCAGACTACATGGGTAGGATGCCTCGACAGGAGAAGTAATCATCCTATCTATAGTAGAGCGAATCATCTTGTCCAACAAGAGAGCGAATCATCTTGTCCACAGGAGAGCGAATCATCCTGTCCACAGGAGAGCGAATCATCCTGTCCCACAAGAGAGCGAATCATCTTGTCTACAGGAGAGCGAATCACCCTGTCCATAGGAGAGCAAATCATCCTGTCCCACAAAAGAGCGAATCATCTTGTCCACAGGAGAGCGAATCATCCTATCCACAATCGCCATGGAGAACACATCATCTAGGCCCACAGGAGAGCAAATCATCTTGTTCCATAGTCGCCACAGAGAACGAATCATCCTGGCCTATAGGAGAACTAGTCATCCTGTTCATAGCGCACCACCAGGGGAAGGTGAGTCGCCCTGTCATCATATGTTGCTCTAGTAAGTAACCCAAGCCCCTCAAAGCTCCCAAAGCTCAATGCATGCAACATGTAGGACCCTTACAAGAAGGTCTCTCAACAACTCCAAGTTGTTCGGGAAAATCACAGATTTGATCTTTTGCCCAGGGCTTTGACAAGAAATGTTTACAACCTGTACATCAGCCTCCTCGCTCATCGACTTACCATATCCTAGATAAGGCAGTATCTGATGTCTATCTACTAGAGCAATCATCGAATACGAGATTCCTCAATAATCGAATCCCACTTCTGGTTGTCACAGAGAATCACAATGTATTCATCATGTGTACAAACATCTCACTTAAGAGCTTCTGCAACCATGCAGCTTCACACGAGATCATACTCGTAGCTGTGTATTCAGTCTCGGCGGTGCTTATAGCAACCGATTTCTGCTTCCTACTCATCCATGGTATCGAAGCAGAAACTAGAGAGAACCAGCACTGGGAAGTGCTATAGTGTTCCTCCACACTGCCTGCCCAGTCAAAATTCGAATAATCATGCAGTTCCATATTTCCGGCAGTGTATCTCAATCCATGAGAGATTGTGCCTCGAAGATATCTTAGAAGATTCTTGGCACCAATCTAGTGAGGCTCAACCAAATATGAGCTCACCATGCTAACTGCAAAACATATGTCCGGATGGAAGTTCACCAAGAACATCAACGCGAATGAGTTTATGAAACTTAGAGGCATTTCCCAAATCTGGTCCGACATCACTACCATATAACTTCTGAAAGTTAAGATCCATGAGGTAGTCACAGGCTTGCAGTTTATCCTAAGTTACAGGAAATGTTGGAGAAGGGTTTGTTTTCGGTCGGAAGCGAAACGAAAGCGAGGAAACTCATACTGTACAGCCTAGAAACTCGTTTCTAGCCGTATTGGCCCGTTTCTCGAGGAGGAAACATGGCTAGTATGGCTGGAAACACATTTCCAAGCTGTACGGTGGAGTTTCCTCTTCTAACTTGACTTTTTCTTGTATTTATTTTTTATTTCTTCGCTTTTAATTTTTTATTGGGCAACTAAAATATCTTCTGGATGCTTCTAGATGCCTTTCAAGTTATAAAAAAGAGGATTTTTTGAGTGGGGTAGCCTAATGTTCAAGCCTATGGCCCTAGTGTTGATATGCAGTTCATGGTAATGTTAAATTCTTAAAGTAAAAGCGACATTCTCCTTTATTTTTCATTTTCATCATTTTACTTAAATTTTCAACATTACCATGAAATGACTCAAGATGTTTGAGAGTTGTTTCACCCTCATTGGATTTCATATGGAGAAAATAGAATTTTAGATCTCACTCAAAATCTAGCAGACATCTATTTTTCAGGATTTCATGATTGGGGGGATTGCAATGTTTCCATTGGATTTTGTCATGTACTAGGGTATGGAACTTGTATGTAATCAAGAGAACCAAGCCCTCTATACAGGGGAGACTCCCAATAATCAAGAGCACGTAGGGTACTAGGGTATGGAACTTGTATTTAATCAAGAGCACTAAGGTCGTTCAACTATGTAGGAGGAGACTCCCAATCAAGCACTAGACAAAAAATTAGAAATTTCTCATGGTTGATTTTGGATATTGCTATTTTCATCATGTGATCATTCTTGTAAAATGTGATGTAAATTTAGAGACTTATAGTTTATGCATTGACAATTGACAATTTAATCATAATGTAATAAATTAGAATGTGTCATATATGTTTTATGATTGCACATATTTCTTAAATGTCCTAAGATATATATATATATATATATTTTGTTTCGAAAATTTGGGGGGTTCACGTTTCGTACCCATGCCCGTTTCGGAAACTCGTACTTGTTTCCCCGTTTCGTGCAACTTAGAGTTTATCATTCCACATTCGGAATCCAACTCCCTTTTACTTCTGCAAATGAGAGGGTCTGCACCTGTCAAAAATAGATTGTCCTCATAAGGTGCTGATAGGAGAGGTCCACAACTTTCAAACAATGGGTTGGATCGACTTCATTGTTAGTGAATCTCAGCTTCATCAGATAACTATCAATCCTCTCATATTAGGTCCGAGGTGTTTTACTTCAAGCCATAGTGCGCTTTCTTCCACCTGCATATATGAGATTCCTGATCATGAATCTCAAACTCCTTGAGTTGTTCTAAACTTGTGGACCTGCTATATAAGGGGAATGGTCCCCTTGTAGAATTTTCCTTCGGTACATCTCATACATGCACCTTCACACTCTTCTTGAGTTTAGGCATCCCTATCACCATCTGACTTACAAACCTTCGGTGCCATGTGTCAATGGACATGGTCCCTAGTGGACTTCCTGCAACTTGATACAACCCTGAACTCAAGAACATCATGAAAATTCTATTTTCAAACACGTATCTTTCCATTGATGAGTGCCACCCTGAAACCTTTGACTTCCATTGCTGAAATGGATACCAGGTTCTTCTTGCGATCAGGTACATAAAAGAGATTCTGTAAATGAATCGAGTTACCCTTATTCAATTGAGGGATAACATTCCCTACACCCTTTTCGGGATAGGTGGCATCAACTTCAAGTATAATCCCACGATTGTTTCCATCTCTACCAAAATAGAGAGTGCACCCATCTATCCGATGAAGTGCCTTGAGCACTACAATCAATAAGCCAGATTCCCAAAGAATCTGAAGGAGAGGGCCAATACAAGATAACGCTTCTTTATCTTATCAGAAACAACATTTGATTTTTCATACATGGGGTTCCTTGCTTTCTTTGAAGAGTTGACCATTTCCTTGATGACCTGCATTACCTGTCATTCCTTTGATCATTGAAGATGTCCTTGGAATGATTGTTATCATAATCAAGTGATGTGTCCTTGCCATTCGGACACTCCTTCGTATAATGGTCGAACTAGCTATCTGCCTTTCCTTCCACCCTTAGATCCGAACTAACCAATTAAGTGATCTTTATGTAGGCCATCAGAAACTTCCACTACGCCATTTTGATAGTATTCTTTGCTTCGACTTCACCCTCGATGGATTTGAAGAGGGATGGAGAATCCACTAATCCTTTTGTCCTTTCCCAACTGTCTTCAGTGATTGCTCTTTCACTCTTGCTTGGGCATTGTCTTCACCTCAACTCTGATACCATGTTAATTTTAGGTACGTTCTATTCTAGAGCAATTTATTTAAATTTTCATAGTTAGCTCAATATCTTTTCCAGATGAGCAATCACATCAACATTAAAGTAAACTGCGGATAGAACATAAATATAAATCACAGAAGACAAGCCAAGACAAGAGGACACAAGATGTGGCACCAGCTAGGGACAAACCCCAATGTGGGGAAACCCTTGATCAATTCTTCTTTTATGTTCTTCAATAATTTAACAGAGAGAGAGAGAGAGAGAGAGAGAGAGAGAGAGAGTACATATACAACTGAAGTCAACACTTTGACTTATCTAGATATGAGCATGGATCATCTCCTGTCATGATGATACATGAAATCAGTTGAAGACATTCTGCTTCAACTAATTCTCCAAGGTGACGATTTCACCTAACTTAGTGTTGCAGCTTGTACTCATGTTGCTGTGCTTCACCTAGTCACTGAGCTGCTCCCATCTGCTCCTATCATCATGCTGCCCCTTACTAACATGCCCATCATGCTGCATCTTTCATCATCATGCTCTCATTCATCATCATGCTGCCCTTTACTAACATGCTCATGATGTCATTCATCATCATGCTGCCCTTTACTAACATGCCCATTATGCTGCATCTTCCTTCATCATTCCTTCCGCTGAGATGCACATTCACATTAGTGCCATCGAGATCAAGTTTGTGAGATCATCTTTTATGCCACTGTTCACTGAGATATGAGAGTTATATCGTGATCAAGAAATGATCCTATAACTGTCATAAGACTGTAATTAAGAACATATCACGGAGATCATTCCTTGTCATTAATATAGACTCATAGATCACCAAGTATGAAATCATAGTGATCTTCTATATTGTAATAGTTGTGCAGAGAACGTAGCCCTTCTGCTTCAAACCCTAACCACTGTTGGCCATTATGCTGAGACTTCTACAGGAGAATATATTTTGAATTGCAGCTAAACAACTTCTTATCCTTAAGATCAGTTGGAGGATTTTTAGGAACTTTGTAGCCATTTATGATGGAGAGAAAAACATCAACTCCTATAGACTTCAAGTAGGTTTTCATACAATTGCTCCATAGTGGATATTCAATTCCATCAAATATCATAATTGTTCTTGAAGGGATGCCTTCCATATGATCCACGCTTGTTTATAATCTTCCCTCTAGTGATTAGACCGTTAGAGGGTAACTTACTCTGATACTAATAATTGGTAATACAGAGGAGGGTGAATCAATATTTCACTTTTTCTTACAATTTAGTATAAAAACCATTAACCAATAACATCATATCAAAGGAACACAAAATATATATGAACAACATATTTATATTAAAATGGAAGCTACAACTTCCAATTTACCAACTACAACTAGAAGAGATACAACCCCAATATATTTACCAGTCACTACCACCTGGATCTACTTCATCAATGGTATGCCTAGATCGTAATGTTGCTTCAGTGATGACAGAGATCACCGAGACTGGGAGGAGATTGAAACTGAGTCTTCATGACTGCGTATGACTTTGGTTTTGCATGACAGCAGATAACTGCGGCTACATGTCTTGACTGCGATTCCATATACCTTGACTGCGGCTCTTCTATTCTTGCAGCTAGGTTTCTTCCTCACTCCGGTTACTGTGGCTAGGGCATCACTGTGGCCTTTGTTACCCTTACTGCGTCTCCATTACCATGACTATGGCTTCGTTACCCTTACTGTGGTTATGGTCAAACTTCTCTGTGGCTGTGGATAGACCCTTCGTGCGGTTATGGACAAACTTCTCTACGGTTGTGGATAGACCCTTCCTCTTGTTGCGTATAGACTTCTCCATGACTGTTTATAAGGCTTAGATCTAGGGCATAATTCGTACATAGGCCAGCGTATCCTCTATGTGTCTCTCCTTCACCAAAAACCCAAGACGTGGAGAGGAGGAGATCACATGAAGAATGTGTGTCTCCTTGACTTCAAGTCCTCACCTATTTATACTAAAACGTAGATGATGAATAGACATGACTATTGGGCTTCTGAGCCTACACAAGTTGCTGGCCGACTTGATAGTTTGTCTTATAATACAAATAAATTCATAACTCCATGAATACTTATTGGAATCAAATGATCCAATAAAAATATCAGCCGCTATAAATAAGATGACCCATATGGAGTTTGGCTCTAGTTGCCAATTTTAACTCATCTCATCATCTCATTCTTCTTTCTCCTATTCTGATTGGGTATGCGTAGGAGGAGCAAGGCACTCACACGTGGGAAGAGGGAAGGACGCAGGTCTGATCTAGGGCAGTGTTGACTAGGGTTGACCGTGGAGCAGCAGGGCTATGTTTTGACTGCGTTGACGCGAAGAGGTCAGTTTGACTGCGGTTTGGGTTGGGCAGCCTCTCCTAGGCTAGCCACATTTCTGGGTAGCAAAGCGTTGACCCGTTTGACCATACATTTGACCATCGTTGACTGTTGAGGGTTGACTGCAAAGCTGCACTTGCGTTGACTATTCTTTGACCATCATTCTTGGATTGTTTTGGGCTGCCTATCATTGTTGTTGGAGGCCGAGTTGACCAAGGTTGACTTGAGGTCATTTCTGCCTTGTTTGACCAACTTTGACTTTGCTGGTTAGGGTTTTATTGTTGTTGTTATAAAATCACAGATTTGTGTAATTATACTATCTCTCTCTCTCTACTAAATTATTGAAGAATATAAGAAAAACTGATCAAGGGTTTCCTCGCATTGGGGTTTTTCCCTCGTTGGAGCTTGGTGCCACATCTTGTGTCTCTTGTCTTGGCTTGTCTTCTACTGTTTACATTTATGTTCTATCTCCATTTTACTATCATGTTGAGGTGATTGCAATTCTGGAAAGTGATATTGGGCTAATAAGAAAATTTGAAGTAAATTGTTCTTAAGCATAGAACAAACCATAATTTAACACTACCCGACTCTAATATATACTATATTATTAATAATTTAATACCTTTCTTATCCTTAGGTCCTTAGTTTATTATTCTTTTCTTCATTGTTTTATTATTAATTTAGTTTGATTTCTTGTGGTTTAGCTTATGATTAGTTTATTTATCATCAATTATTTATATTATATTATATAAACCCTAACTATAATATAAGATATACTACGTTAGGGCCTTCTTGGTTAGTGTTTCCCTTCTTCATTGCTATTAACTTGATTTGGGTACTTGTGCTTTAGTTCTTAGTTGTCAGCGTCTTATGTGTTATTATTATTATTATTTTTCCATAAGAAAAAATATTTATATTTCTATAAATATAATTATACATATGCCCCCCCCCTTGAGGAGCACTGAATATGATTGTAATATCAGCTTATTTGAGCCTTAATACAAATAGATCTCCCAAATACAAGAATAATGATTCACTTCACTTGAATACATAATAGAAAAGCCTTTCTGAAACAACCTAAACTGTCTTGTAGTAGTTGATTTGTTAGTTTGAACCTTTCTCAGACTTGCAAGAAGAATATAATAAAGAGATTGACATATCGTACACTAGCCAGTCGTCATAGAATTCATGGATTATAAATAACCCATCATGGAGAGACAAAGCTTCCTTGGAAAGCTCATCGTCTTTGACATTTAGTTCTCTATAATTATGGGAAAGGAAGACCATTCAAACCTCTGGATTGACACCTTGATTTGGCAAATAATGGGTTGCAACCTCACTTTCCAAACTAGGACTTTTTTATTTGCCCAATCAATGACCAACTTGGAATTCCAAAGAATCTGTATGTTTGATAGTCTAATCTGCTTAGGATGAAAAAGAAAAGCCCACAATGTTGCAATTTCTTCTTTTGAACTAGGACTAAGAGTAAGAGCATATTGAATTAGATAAAAGTGAGAGCAGTTTAAATTGAGGATGACACCAACCCCACAACAAGGAGGGTTTCCTTAACAAACCCCATCAAAATACCCCCAAGGAAGGTCATTATCCAAAGGAGGCATGATTGGGTTATGTTCTTTAGACCTTTTGTAATCAACCATGTATTCCATAATTGATTTCATGATCAACTTTGCAACAACTTCCACAAGAACCTGTTTATCCTGTAATATTTTGATATTCCTTTCCTTCAAATGAAATAAATGATAAAGAGAGGTAGAGACCCAAAACATGTTAGAAGAGTCACAAAGACAATTATGGACACCTTCCTCCAAATTGGATGAGACCCATATTGGTTTGGTCTTGAACTTATTTTCCAGAGAAGCTCAAACTTGGGATGTGAAAGAACAGGTGATGAATAGGTGGAGGATGGATTTTGACTCATCTTGGCATAATGAACATCGACTTGCCCTAAGCCATCCCCTTTCGAGAAGGTTGTCCCATATAAGTAATTTGTTACACATGGTAAGCTATAGAAGGATCTCTGCTTTTAGGGGAGCATGAAATTTCCACATGTGATCCCACCACTACCTTCTTTCTTCTTGAAAATCAATCATAGTCTTGTAAAACATGAGACCAACTTGCCCACATATGATGACCATTCAACCACCATATCTTCATCCAGTCCATTTTGCTTTGTTGAAAGCCCATTGATCCTTTACACCACATTATGGTTGGGGGATCTAATATCACAAATTGAATAGTCCTTTATCATGGAGCTTATTAATCAAATTCTCTAACAACCTATTATATTATATTATTTTTGCCTTGTCTATTTTTTGGATATTAATTAGTTAGGGTTTCTAGTTCTTCTTTTTTAATAATCCAATGTTCTAGTTTTTGATGGATTAATTATTAATTACTATATTAATTATTTTATCTATACCTTATTTTTTATATTAATCTCCTCTATTATTATTTAGATTTATTTGAATTTCTCTATATTCTTATGTTTTTATATTCCCTTATTCCTTTTATCCCCTTTTACGGTTTTTGGTCTTATCCCCTTCTCTCTTTTCTTATTTTGTCCTTTGGTTCTTTTTTCTCCTCTCTCTTGCATTTGTATTATTACTGCAAAATCTAGTAGGCCTAGTGCAAAGGCTCACTAGGCAGACCTACACCTTGTGGCAATAAGAGATCGGCCACCACTATGACCTCAGCAATCATTCACCAACTATTTAGTGGTAATTAAACCACAAGGGATGCTTCCCTGTATGCAGTTCTACTAAAAGATACTCAATAAGAAGGGTTCAAGGTGATGGATAGATCTAATAATTGGGATAGCGTACTAGCAGAGCTAGGAGGGCTAAGATATTCTTTACCAAAGTACAAGCACTCTGTCATTAGGCCAATTAGAGAGCTTTGATAAGTTAGGGCTTGATAGATGTTCAATGATATGGAATGCAATGCCATACAACAGTTGGAAGGAATAGTCTTACAATGATAAATCAATAAAGGATCAATACTATCAATTAGATATGCGCGATTTAGGGTTTGCAATGGAGTTTTTATGGCTGAAACATGCCAAAAACTGCAATATAATGATGACTTCAACCCTAGAATTAGGGTTTTGCAATACAATGAATGCTAGATTTTTCATTTTATCAATTATTTAATGCAATCCCTACTAAAAGGGAAACAACAAATCAAGTAAGGTACATTTTTAGCAAATTTCCAAGAAACCCTAACCCTAGACATCTAGAATTTTAGAGAAAATAGAGAGAAAATAGTTTAAGTAAAGAGATTAATCACCACCACCTAGACTAGTGCCTTGATATAAATGGGAAATGGAGTTACCTAGGATAAATTTAATGGAGACAACCTTGTTGAAGAGGATGAGAGGGCTAAAGCCTCTTCTTGCAAACTCTAGTGACTTTCTTAAATGGGAGATTTTAATTTCAAGAGATGCACAATTCAAAATTCTCTTGAAGGATTCAAGGAAAACGATTTCATATGGCATAAGGAATCAAGGTCTCCAGATAAATATATCAATTCCATACATAACACATAAAGAAACCCTAATTCACATAAGATAACATGCAAAATGTAGAAGATATGCAATAAAGTTACAAAATTTCCACAAGAATATCTTTAATCAATCCCAAGAAACTATCCTCAAACAAAAATCCTCCTTCAAGGCCAATTCACACCATAGAATCACATTGTGGCCAAGTAGAAAATAAGACAAGAGCTAGTGTGCACTTGAAAAGAGAGAGAAGTGTGATAATGAATGATGATGATTGAGTAAATAAGACTCTCATTTATTTATACGAGGGTAACCAAGTCTTATTTCACTAATTTCACAAGCAAAAACTCTAAAAAGGTTTATTTGTGCATTCAACTAGGTCAAAGGTCACATGCAGACCTTGAAATAGCTCTAAAACATAACAAAGTACCAAACAAACCCACATGTGTAGGAGAAAAATGGTCTCCACCATGATGTCATCCTCTAAATAGGCAATAAGGCATCGAGGAACTGAGGCAAGGGTTGATGAGTGCTCACTCTAAGCAATCCCCAAAGTGCACCTCCAAAAGGTGTCTCCTCCACCATGACGCCATCCAATAGAGGTCGCACATGTCCCTTTACATGCATTTGCGAGTGATGTGGCTCCTTGCATCAAAGCGCGATGTGCTAGCCCTCCCACATCATATCAATAATAACCATGCTCATCTGGGCTCCCAGACAAGGTATCGTCCATCAAGCAGGGTCAGGGCCAACCTAGGGGCACCTTGGTTCCATCTTGGCACATCCTCAAATAATCTAATGCCCAAGCTTTCAAGCTCCAACATTTCAACATCTACAAGATCATCAAGAGGTGTAGTATCATGTGGAAGCTGCACAAGGCTTGACGCTCATCTTTGGAGGGGCAACATTGGTGCCACAAGGTCATAACTACTCTGAGAACGAGGCAAAGTACCCCCCTTGGAAGGTGCTAAAGAGGAGTCAAGCTTGTTGAATTTTATAGCTATGGTCAGTCATCATAATTTATATTTTAGCCCTTGAAATATATAATGTAAATGCAAGACATGTTCTTCATGTCATTTTCTTGTTTAGCCCTTGCAATAATTATTATATGACATGTTCTTCATGTTGGTATCAAAAGAGAAAAAAAATTGAATTTTTGGCTCCAAACTTGTCAAGTCGGGCCGCTTTCAATTCAAGCCGACCCCGGTGAAGAGACACCTATTCGGACATGCAGAACACTATATATAGAGCACTCAACCTCCTCCACAAGGCACAATTCGACTACACACAAGAAGACATATTTTGGGCATCCATGCGAAGAAGGACGAAGAAGGACAAGAAGGTCAAATTGTTAAAATTGGCAACTAGGGCCAAATTCCGCTATTGGACAACTCGTTTGATGGAGATGATTATTGCATTGAATTTGTCTTTTCGGTAGGACCAAAATCGACCTAAAGATCATCAAATTTGGACAAGTAGAAATGTGTTTTTGAATTTATGCCCACACATGCAAATTGTCAAAGTTGGCCATATCTTCATGTAGGCTCATGAAGCCCAAGAGACATGTCATTTCACCCTCAACAATTTGTATAAATAAGAGAGACCTCCAACCTCATTTGTCACCTCATTCACTCACACATCCTTCTCTCTTCTCATCTGATTGGTTTGTACAACTTATTGGGAATCTCTTTTCCTCACACGTGTGGCAGCAGAAGGACGAATTGCAGGACGGATTACAGGGCTGAAATTTCAGAGATTGTTGCAAGTTTGACCATCGTTGACTAGGGGTGGTTTGATCTCCTTTGATTGAGGTTTTTGCACCAGAATTCCGTTTTTGGCAAGCTGCATCTATTGGCTCAGGAATCGAGGCATTTTGTTGACTTTGATCGCAAACCAATCGCAGGGATGACCGCAAACCTGACCACAAAGTTTGACCAAGTTTGACTGATGTTTTCATGACTATTCTGGGCTGAATTTGACCACTTCAGAAGTCCGAGTGTGACTGCCTTTCACTGAGCTCCATAGAGGACTGTTTGCTGCTGCACTGACCATCATTGACTTTCTGTTTAGGGCAAGATTTGACTGCGGTTGACTGTAGATTTGACAGGGCTATTTTGACTTTGATTTGGCAAGTCAATTTTGACTTTTGTACTCTCTCTCTCTCTCTCTGCTGAACATTTGATATAATGATAAGAAGAAGAATTGATCAAAGGGTTTTCCCCATCTTGGGGTTTTCCCTAGCATCCACCAAATCCGGTGTCCTCTTGTCTTGGCTTGTCTTCTGCATTTATGTTTGATGTTCTTTCATCAGTCACTGCCATATGATAATGGTTAATGTGATTGCTAATGGATTAATGGAATTAATAATGGGCTAATACATTAATGAAGTAACTGACCTAAGCAAAGAACATGTTAACTCAAAAATTAGCATGGAATCAGAGCCAAGTGAGGTCAAGCCTGTTATGAAACCAGCTCAAGAAGAGATAGAAAAGATAGATCAACGCCTTAGAATTCAGCCTCTTCGAGGGGGCAACCTCCTTTACATTACATAAATGAACAATTCTTGGATGATTCAAATGATAAAACCTCCTTTCTATATATAGGAGTCTAAGGAGTCACAATATAACCCAGCCGACTTAACATTAATAATATAAAGCCACAAAAATAACAATAGAGGGATTCTATGGGGCACACTAATACCAATATGGGGACAATAGGGGCACAACAATATTAATAGGGGATACAACTACAATATTAATGGGGTAATCACTAGTATTATAGGGACCCAACATGCCCCTCTCCTTCAAAAAAGTGTTGTCCTCAACGCTTGAGTAGTTCTGGATGCTTCTGTATAAACTTCTCATCCTCCCATGTGGAATCTTCAAGAGATAAGTTCTTCCACTTGAAAAGATACTCTGAAATTGATCGATTTCGTAGCTGTCGAGTTCTTGTTTCGACTGCTTCTGGTTCCAATATAATTTTTCCTTCCTCGTCAAGTTTTGGCAATATTGTTTGAACTGGGAGCTTGTTGCCTATAACCTTCTTTAAACATGAAACATGAAAACTGGGTGCAATCGAGAAGCTGCAGGAAGCTCCAATTTGTATGCCATAGTACCAATCTTTTGCAACACCTTGTACGGAGCATAATACTTTGGTGATAATTTATTATCCTTCTTAGCTTGCTTGAGGGACATTTCTTATATGGTTGTAGCCGTAGAAATACCCAATCACCTACAATAAAACCTCTTTCACTACGATGTTGATCTGCCTGTTGTTTCATTCTATTCTGTGCCAACACGAGGTATCCTTTAAGAGTTGGAGGACTTGTTGTTGATGTTCGTTGTGATGTTCCACTGCTTGAACCTTAGAATTTTCTCTTAATATGATGTGATGGATGGTGGTTGATACCCATAAAGTGCCATAAATGGGGTCATTTTTGTTGTTGTATGGAAGGAAGTGTTATACCACCATTCAGCTAGAGGCAACCATTGACCATTGTGTCTGTTTATCAGATACAAAGCAACGAAGATATCCTTCCAAACATTTGTTTACTATCTCAGTTTTCCCATCAGATTGAGGATGATAAGATGAGCTATGAGCTAACTGAGTACCAAGACAAGAAAATAATTCTGTCCAAAATTTCCAGTGAAAATGGATCTCTGTCACTTACAATAATCTTTGGGTTTCCATGTAGCTTTTGAATTGTTTCCATAAATGCAGTAGAAACTGTACTGGCTTTAAATGGATGTGATAATGCACAAAAGTGTGCATACTTGGTAAGTCTGTCAACTACCACCATGATGACACTCTTTCCCTCAGACTTGGGTAAACCTGTGATAAAATCATTGAAACCTCCTCCCAACGTTGGCTTGGAATGGATAAAGGTTGTAATAGACCCGGTGTCTTAATTGTTTCAACTTTATTTTGTTGGCAAACCAACCATTCCGCCACAAACTTTTGAATATATCTGATTTAAGGCCATCCCAAAAAAATTCCTTCTTAACCCTGTGGTAAGTTTTTAAAAATCCCGAGTGCCCTCCTAAGGGAGAAGTGTGCAATTCCATAAGAATCTTTTGTTTTAGTAGGGAATTCTTACAGAGGTATAAGCGATCTTTGTACCATAACGAATCATTTTTCCAGCTAAATGT
>APFE030467007.1:0-28545 GCA_000404065.3 Pinus taeda | reverse complement strand
TCACATACATTTAAAATTCTATGATCATAAAACATCAATTTGTAAATTAATTTTTAAATTCTATGCTTATTTTGTTTGTATTTTATCATCATTACGAGGGACTTTTGATATATTTTAAATTATCATTGAATGATTGTGGTTTCAAAAAATATCATTGTCATAGTCACTTGTGATGTTGTGATTGTTTGTATTGTTGAAAAGTATATATTGATTAAAACCAATCATGAAAACATGTTATTTTCAAACTTACAAAAAATGGTGATGATGCTTGCAAAGAAAATCCACAACCATCTATTTTCGTCATATTATAACAAGCTATAAACTCCACCCATTATGTATCATAACAGATTAATTAACTAATAAATTAGTTATTTATTTTGTTTAAAGTGGCGTTATTCATTCATTATTAATATCAGTTTATTTAAACAAATTAATAAATTTATATACTTCTTGTTAAGTTGGAAATGTTTTTATATTAAAATTTTAAGTTAATTACAATAAAATTTTAGATGTTTTTGAATGAACGGTTTATATTTATATATGAAGTTTTCTTTAAAATATTAATATTTTTAACGTGAGAGAGGAGGAGAATGGAGAGCGGGGCAAAAATGTGTGTTAGGGTTTTAAGTTGCTGCAAAGTTGAATTCGCTGCAATCGAGCTTATGCTTGTTTCTGTTGATCAAACGAATCCGCACCGTGGGGTATTTTTGTTGCGATGGACATCAAAGCAGGACCCAAGTTCTATGGGAACCACACCGAAAGGGATTCATGTGATCCAAATTTGTTGGAAATATATGATCTGTGTAGAGAATTGGCACTCGACTCATGGGCTTTTATTCTTGGTGGGATCTTTTCCACGCAGTATCTTTTACGCATTGTCCCAAATCCACTATTTTTATTTTGCTTTCTTTCATATTTCATCGTGGATGATAGTGGAATGGAGATGATTGGTAGAGCTCTGCTAGGGTCTGGAGCCGACTGGTGAGGTGCTAGACTTTTACAAGGTGAGGTGTTGTACTTTTACAGAATTGTAAATAAATGTTTACATATATCCTCTCGACTTTTACTCATTTACTCTACTCCACGCTCTACCAATGGATAAAGTCAGAACCACAACATCGTTATCTTATATTCTTCTCAATGAATGGAGTCACGAACACAACGGATGGCTTTGTCTGAATTCGTTAATTGAATTACTCTAGCTCCAGTATTTCGGCAACATCCGTCGTTACTCATCGCCTCCGAGTTGTCAGAAAATTCAAGCTCCACAACAAGCCTAATAAGACTATGACGTGTGGATTTTAAACAATTCAATAAAATTGGATATAATTTAGTGGAATGAAGAACATAAGAGATGGTGGCAGGGGTGAGCTTGGGCTATAGGAAATTAGAACCAAGGAATTGGAATTTGCCATTTCCAACTTCGTGCCATGATAGTCTACTTGTTATTGGTCATTATTGGAAGATAGTCTACTAATAAAATAAATTTTTTAACTAATAAATAAAATCATAAAATCATATAGGTTAATAATCATTTTCATTAAAGTTATATGGATTAATAATTCTTTTATTAGTAATTAAAAAATAATTAATTTATATTATTTTAAATATTTTTAGGTTGGATAATTTGAATGATAAATATATATCAAAAAATATTTATTTCAAAGTTTGAGATAACTTATTTTTTTCAATATTTCTAAGAGTCTTGCAAAACACTACGACTATCAAAAATCTAGCTACTAAATAGCTAAAGGTTTTCTTAAGTACAACCAATTAGTTATTGGATTAAAACAATGAGCGCAATCATAAGGAAACACGCATTAGTTATTAGTTACCAATAATATTTTGACCTATAAAAATATATATTAATATATGTATCATAAATTCACTAAATATAACGAATTTATTATTAGATATTTCTATATATTGAACTATATATTAACCCCCACAAAATTGTTCCCCTTATTTAATGTAACCTTTGACCACTATAATATCTGATACAATATGTGCCCCTTAACCTAAAACCATTATGAATTTCAAAACACTAATATGACCCATAACAGCTAATTTGCTATGATCACTCATACTCATAGATAATTACAAACCCTTCCATAATGCAATCTCTAACCAATAT
Organism: Pinus taeda; assembly: GCA_000404065.3. Lineage (NCBI taxonomy): Eukaryota > Viridiplantae > Streptophyta > Pinopsida > Pinales > Pinaceae > Pinus > Pinus taeda. The sequence goes on along the minus strand of APFE030467007.1, from coordinate 26,411 downwards.
TACTATTAAAAAAGAATGACACTTGATAATTATTAAGCGACTAACTCTAAAATTAATTAAACAATAGTGCACTATTAGCTTTAAAACACAATGAATTCTAGAAACTATGACCCCTAGTACACTTCACAATATTGACATTATAATTCTTGAAATTTTACAATAGGCATCAATTTTAATATCTAACACAATAACTATAGCATTAAAATGATATATTTTATGTACTTAAAGTGGCACAACATAGTGATAATGTTGAATGAAGTGCAACTCCAAATGCAATCTCATAAGAAAGGAATATAGTAAATGTTGTGTAATTTGGAGATGATATTTTGATTATCTATATTAACCCAAAAATCACTTTTCATGAGACAACATATGGTAATGGTTTTGATTATCATTATTGACCCAAAATGCACTTTTAGTTACATGTATTTAAAAATTATAGAATTTCTAAATTTCTAAATTGTGTATTTTTATGGTTTTTTCCTATTTGCACTATTCAATGCAATACGAATAATAAATATTCATTATTGGGTTCTTAGTTATTCATGTTTATATTAATTTGTTAAATATATGTATTGTTAAATTATGTTTTTGATATCTCAATTTTTTTTCCTATTTCTAATTTTTTCCTAATGAGAGAGAGTCATTTTTCATGAATAGGTAGAGTCTCTAACATTAAACTCACTATTCTACCATAAATTAGTCAAATCATCATGATGAGAAATATACAACTAGGGAAAACACATTGGTGACATGCTTAATATGAACCGGTATGAATGTGAAAATTTTAATAAGTCTATTTGGTTCCCTTCTTTACTAATTTGGATAGACATGAAACAAACTTCACTAGTTACTCCTCTAGAAATATTTAAAAATCTTCCAATAGATGGAGATTATCTCAACACATACAAAAAATGTTTCCTACCTCATCACACATTCAATTGTCGCTACAAATAATTGAAGTTTGGTATGTTGACTCCTTAGATGTAGATCGGAAAGATATTCTGTATCAACCTACAATTCACCAAATGTATATATGATGAGTTACTACATAATACAATTCCACCAAAAGCTCAAGAAAAACAAGGGGATATACTTTTAATCCTTCTGGATACCAAACAACAAGAGGAAACGGAAGCATAGTTATACACAACCATTTAAATTTGACCTCATATTACATGCGACATAATCTCATAAGAATATTGCAAGCGAAGAATCACAGAGTTGGAAAACAATAGGGACATAAACATATACAATAAATGGGAATGAAATCTTTCTAGGTATTCAACTAGAAGACCCACAATATCAATAGAATTTACACTCAATCGCATGAAATACTTTTGAGGATACACTATAAAGGGTAGAAAAGAAAAGAAGCCTAGAGAATTAGAACAATTTCTAGCATAATCTATTGGGCCTGACGTCTTGCAGTTTATTGGACATGGAAAATATGTATTCATTGAAGGATTACTATACAAAATGATGGTATTTTAGCAAACATAGGAACATAAAAAATCGACTCCAGACAAACTCAACATAGAAGGAAGCTCATCATAGGCAGAGGACGAAGGATAGTCGACTGAACAAGACAGGAATAAAAATATCTTCAATATCGACTTGACTTTTGATTCACCCCATGTTACGACAATAACAATTATAGAAGAAAAAGATGATCAAGATAAAACCCGATCCAAGCAGACTGATCAGGATAAAGTTTCATCCAAGCATTCTAGGTTTGATGACATATTAAGTTGGATAGTAAAAATATTTAGCTATAAAGAGAACAACATGAAATGAGGATTTGGTTGGAATGTTATAACTAGCAAATAGAACAACATAATATAAACATTCCAATAAGAATTAATGATCCACCTTTTGTAGTCCAACAATTAGTACATAAGACAGTAATTATGCTAATCATCATAGTTCTAAGTTAATTCTTAGGTTGATGGAATATATTTAAATCCCATGGAATATGCTAGAACATTCATAGTAGTATTTACATATTTCACCAATAAAATTTTCCACTAAGATTTTTTGTTGTTGTTGAAATATTCATGCGAGTTTATTTATTTTTATAAATAACCACAACATAATTTGTAATAAAATTATAATTTAGTTAATTTATATTGTTTTTTTAAGCTATGAAATGTGATAGGATTAATAGGGTACCCATTTTGATGGTTATCATGAATTGAATTTTATTTTCACTTCGATCCATTGGATTTATATGGCTTCCCTTGTTTGTCTTAATTTTATGTTAATATTTTCTTTTAACTTAAATTGGAAATAAATTAAAAAATAGATATTCATATAATTATGGTCAATAGTAAGAATAAATCTTCCATGATTATAATTTAATTATTAGGTTGATCGTAGATATTTAAACCCCATGGAATATGTTGGAATATTCATTGTAATATTGACATATCAATGATAAGATTTCTACCAAAATTAGGTATACTCTATTAATTAAATTATCTCAAAGTAATTAATTTAAGAAAATGGCATATCAACACATCATATTGGGAATGTGGTATTTCTAAGCCATGGTAATGTAAGAAGAAATGTTTCCAATTAAAGGATTTCCATAATAATAGTGGGGTGAAATTACATGGATAAACATATTTGTATATATTATATAGCTCCAATAATAATAACAATAATAAAGATATAGTTTAGTTAACTTTTATAATTTTTTAAATCTCGTTAATGCAATATGTATAATGGGGTTAGTGTTTTGATTCTTATCATAGATTGATGGCTATAGAAATTTTTCATTCCATTTAATTATATGGTCACAATAGTTATAATAAAAACAATAAATCATTTTATAGTCAAAATATTCTATATATAGTATATTTTAAATTAATTTGGAAACAATTTTTTTTTATTAAATTAAGAATGAATGGAGATCATAATTACATTTTATATAAGTCTTAACCTTCTATTAATGAGTAGTATTAAAAATACTAATTATTGATTATTGAATCTCTAGCATCAAGCTATTTATTATTGATAATTAAATTAAAATTATAGAAATCCTATTACAAGGGATACACACTATAGACATAACAAAATTAAAGAATCATATAAGAATTGAGGCTTTGTTTTGAAATTTAAGGTGTTGTTGAGTTCAATGCAATGGCTTCATTGATTTTCACTTATATGTACAATATATGAGATATTTTTCTATTAAAATTATGAAATCTCAAAATCATTCACATTTATTTATTTAGGAAAGGAATTTAAAGGATACAAACCAAAATATATTGACACCATTATACACATATTAATGTTTCTCTAACCTCATTATTCACGGAAATCCACCTTTGAATGGGTGTGAGATATGCAAGACACCTTCCATGTGATTTGGAAGAGAATTAGATTACAATGTAAAAATATATTTTTTGATGGCCATTCACAAATTAATAAATATATTTTAGGAAAAACATTAAAGTATATGGAAATCTAATAAAATAGGTATACACTCAATCGGAAAGATAATACTTTTTATTAAGAAGGAGATAATTGTTCAACAATACACATTGTTTAAGATAGGTAACACCTATATCACCTCCTATTGCAACTCTTCTACTCAAAATGTTCATATTTTTATTATATATGTACAATGAGAAACTCCTTAGTTCTCCTTTGGATCAAAAGAAGCCATGAAGGTGAAATAAACTTGGACATGCATAAAAAAACTTTAATGGAATAAAAGAAGCATCCATTGTTTCTTTCACTAAATTGTAATATAATTACGTTTATGCATCCTAAATTGTCTTTCATCATTTCAAAGAAAAAATATCATGAAATGTACACACCCTTCGCATTGAGGATTTTCATTGTTACTATGTCAGAAAGGCTCCCAACATGCAAACATTAAATGACCCACAACTTTATTCCTTGTTAGTTATTCCCCACATGTTAGTTTTATCCAACAATGTCACAAGTAATTATTCTTTGTTATTCACTTTATTTTTTTATATATTTTCCACAATTGCGCCATGTTTTTTCTTTCTTGTCGAAGGGTTCTATCTAGTAGCAAAAATTTTAAGGATGGAAATTTATTTTAAAGATTATAAACCTTGTCTAGCATTATTACCCACTAATATGCATAATATAAAGTGTTTAATAATATTTTCGTAAAAATATTGAGAGTTATAATGATTTGGAAGTTAAAATAATTTTAAATTATAAACATTGACAAAATAAATTAAAAAATGTCCAAATTTACAACTATTTTTATTTTTCATTTTGGAAAACCATAGAATATTAACCCACTCTAAATATTGCCCCAAATAAATTTGTCTACTACATTTACGTTGGAACATTTTTTATTCTACCGAGAGCTCATAGACTATCCGTCAATATCATCTCATTTTTTGCTCTACTTAGTCATGCCCCTTCCTCTTCAAGGGTGATTTAATTCCCAAATAATGAGAACTAAACACGCTTATTTTGTTATACCTAACTACTTTAAGCATTAAATATGTTAATTGAGTATCCTACTAAATATATGTGGGATTTTGCACTTCCTTATTTGTATGGGTATTTAGCTATGCATAATCATTTCTAACTTCTTCTTTGTCTCATATAATTGTTTGGATAACTTTCTCCTTGTTGACATTCGCTAGGAGTATAAGAAATCTATTGTTTCTTGTTCACATTTGCTATCAAGGCTCGTTTATTGATGTAGAAAAGTTGGACATATATATTTTAATTTGTGTGGTCCTATGCATTTTCCTTATGCTGATGAAAATAAATGTACGAAGTATTGTGTTGATGACTACACTAGAATATTTTAGGTGTACTGTTAGGTCCCTATATTACTATTGTAGCCCCTTATTCTTATTAATACAACCACCTTATTATATTTCTGTCCCCATGTATTCCCCATATTTTTATTATTGTGCCCCATAGAAACCCACTATTATTATTATTGTGCACTTACATTAATATTGTTATGTAAGCTCTGATTATATTATGACCCCTTAGAATATTATATATAGAAAGGAGGTCTTGTCATTTGTATCATCGAATAATTTTTCATGTGTAATGTAAAGGAGGTTTCCCCCTCAAACAAGCTTATTTCTAAGGCATTGATCTATATTTTCTGTCTTTTTGTGGGTTTGTTTCATAACATGTATTTATTGAAAAGTAAATCTCAAGCTTTCAAAAATTTTAAGGAATTTCATGTATGGATTGGATATGAAGCATAATCAGATATTGACTCTCTTCATACTGTTAATGGAAGATAATGTACTCTAATGAATATGAAAAGATCTCTACAAGCATGGGATTCAACATCATAGCATCGTTCCATAGAATTCTCAACAAAAATATGTAGTTGAAACAATGAACATTACTATAATTAATATAGATTGCTCAATGAGGATTTTCAAAAATTGAACACTGATGTTTTGGGATGATGTGATTCTATGTGCAATGTATGTGAAAAACTTATGTCCATCTCACGCTCTTAGAAAAATACTCCTTGTAAAATGTGGTATGGATGAAATCCTTTGGTAATAGTATAACCATTATTGCATATTGGCTGTATTATTGTAAGTTTTTACTTCTAACATTGTGGTTGTGACGTATCAGACTTTGGTTATGGTTCCCTAAAAGTATTTCAACATAAGTTATATTTTTCTCAATGGTCTCCAAATGAACTAAAATTAATACATGGAGTTCCTTCCAATATTTTACAATCTTTCTAGAATTTTCACTCTATGATTAAAAGTAACTCGATTCTCATCTCGATATAATTTTTCTATGTACAAGCATATATGTACAATAATAATGTTATCCCCTTTACAACAAAGTATCGGGTTGAAGGATGTCATCTATATTACTAAGGTTAGACTCTACTTATGTCAAAACCCTCTATAACATTCTTTGCTTGATTAATTTAGATTTATTCCATTACAAACAAAGGAATTCATTTCTTGCATGTGTAAGTTAATCTATGACCAACTTGGGTTAACTTGTGACACTGTTTTGGGGCAAAAATCGATGCACGCTTTTTTGCCTACGCTTTGGCCTTCAAATACTTATCCAATGCTTCTTCTTTACAGGGTTTCAATGTCGGTCGCAATTTTTGCTTGATGTTGGCCGCAAGGAAATTTGATTTTGTTTGAGTGTAAATAATACCCTTATGTAGCTAGGGATTTTCCCAAAAGGCCCGACACTCAAAACAATGTATGTATATCAATTTCAATTCAAGGGATTTACCCTCTCTTTTTTAGTGAGAATATTTAATAATGAGAAAATAGTTTTGGCTGTCTTATAGCCCCAACAATGTAAATCTTTCTTTTTATTCATAAGAGAAATTTACACAGTCTATTTACTACTTACTGTTTGCAATGAAGTGATTCCATCCAAAGTTTAAAATACTATAATATTTGTTCTATTTATATTCTATGAGTACAAATTAGATATTCATGTCAACTCTATATATATTTTTTCTGAATAATGATTGTATATAATTTACTATTACTATCATTTTCATTGAAAAATAGCATATGCAAATTAGGCAAGAGGCATGTTGAACCCTTGTCATGGGTGTTTGAGAAGGTTGTCCTTTAGGCCCTAGTATAATTACTTTACCCAAGGTTGCTTGTTCCATGGCCGATTGGTGTGATTCTTGTGCTTTGACCTATAGCAAGCTAAACTAGGTATACATTTATTTTTCTACAAGTTAAACTATGTATAAATTTATTTTTATTACCTGCAATAGTTCTTCTTTGTAGTAGCTTACAACAAACTATATTTTTATAGGTGAATAAGGGTTATTGTGCATGTTTTGTATATTTATCCATTCAAACAAGCTTCTTTAATTAATTACATAATATCCTTTTTCATCTTTGCACACATTCAAGTGTATTATTTTTTTTTCCATGCTTATATATTTATCCATCCAAACAAGCTTATTTAATTTATTATATAATATCCTCTTCCATCTTTGCACACATTAAAGTGTATTATTTTTTAGAATATACTTATCTAATATTTTCTTGATGGAAATAGATTAAAGGATATTGGATTCCTCCAACCAATAACTATGTTTCCATGTACTTCCCCCAAAGCTCTAACTCCTACTTCCCTGGAAAACAAATAGTAGTCTTTTTCCAATTTACATTTCCTTGACCCTTAGCAACATCTTGCTAATTTTGGGGTATGAGTACAATCATTCTTTCTGAATATACCTATATATTTTATCGAACTCATTTTATCTCCAACAATCATTTTAAGTGAATTTCACACACGAAACTTTTTATTGAGTCATGTGTTTTCTTGGTAGTCTGCAAAACCGACAATTCAACTCTAGCAAAAAGGAGAACCTTTTTAAAACTTTTTATCTTTCCTCTTCTTGGGTGCAACTCATTCCATGTGAATTAGAAGTCCAATATCACATTTAAGCCTTTAATATTTTTTCAAGAATCATAACACAAAAAGACAAATTTTCTTGTATTATTAATAAAAATAAATACTCACACTGTCATATGTCACATCACTTGATGCACTTTGAATTGTTAGGGGCAATTGAATATTCAATTAAGGTCATAATATAAATTTACCAATGCTTATTACAATTCAATTTTGTAATTAGAGGAAACATAAGCACCTTCAAAAAGACATATTTAACATGTTTAAAAAGGAAAGTTATATTTTTTTAAATAATTTTCTTTGCTTTGAAAATTAATTTATTAAATTAAAAACAAACATAAATCAAAGGATAAAAATTCAACTCCATGTTTGTATTTTTTTAAATATATTTTGATTAAAATATTTGCAAACAAATTAAATTGAAGATAAGTGAGTTAGAATATAAGATTTAACTTTTTGCTCGTTTTCGTATAATATTATGATATTATGTGTCTGTAAAATCATGACACAAAAAGAGAAAAATAACACAACAAATAAATCCATATTAAAAAATAAAAAACACATTTTAACATTATATCATTATAAAGCATCAATTTCTAGCTAATTAATTTCTAAAGTACATAATTTCTTGCAAATTATGATGAATGTTTTGTGGTGTACCTGTTTAAATGTATTGAGCAATTGTGCTTGCAAAAAATTTATTATCATAATCATTTGTGATATTATAGTTATTTTCATTATTCAAATATATTTTAATTGATAAATGTTATGATCATTTTTAGAAATAAAAGAGATGTTATTAAATTGAATATCAATTTTCACATAAAATAAGTTAATACCCAAATTCAACTCATTTAAAGTGTAATTGTTATATACGATCATTAGGTACGGATGAAGCCATTATATATGCACAAACACAAACATATACAAAAAAATAAAATATAATCAAAAACATTTGAAACTCTACCATAAAACATAAAATTGTAATCAATTATAAGAATATATTAGTTTAAAATAATTGTAATTTTAAAATACACACATTGAATAGTGGTGGTTACAAAAAAAAATACATTTTCATTCATGATGTCATGGTCATTGACCAAAAAAAGTGAACTTTTATTAAATTGAGCATAGATAAGCTATGCATGCATTCAATTCATTTGAAGTGTAATTCTCACATTGGATACTATGCATTCTTAAAATCATCATACAATTTATTTGTATCAAGTTATTCTAATAAAAGTTTTTTATGCTTAAGAATTTATAGACATACAAACACAAAGAAACAAACCAATACATTACATAAAATAAAAACACAAACATCTAAAATTCTACCATCACAAAACATGGATTTGGTACTAATTAACAATATATATTGCTTAAAAATACTTCTCAAAGATTCATTGAATAGTGATACTTACAAAAAATCCATAACCATTCATGATGTTATGGTCATTTGAAAAAATAAATGAAATTTTGTTAAACTAATTTCCAATTTGGACATGTATAGTTTAATACACATTCAATTAATTGGGACTATAATTCTTACATATTATATTTTATGTGTGTAAATCATCATAGAGGTGATTTGTATCAAGTCAATAGAAAATTTGGGCAATGGACTTCCATATGGGATATTCTAATGAAATAATTTCTCGTGTTCTAAAATTATACACATAACAAGAGCATAAAGAGAAACACATACATTTCATAAAATAAAAACACAAACATTTAAAATTTTATCATCCTAAAACATCAACCTATAACTAATTATTAAAAACATAGTAATTAAAAACACTTATAAAGAATATTGTGCATTGAATAGTGGTGCTTATAAAAATTCAAATTCATTAATGATGTTGAAAAAAGAATATTTTATCAAATTAAACAACAATTTAAAGATTAATAAGTTAATTCACACGTTCTACTCATTCTAAAAGTAATTATTGTATATGATACTACATATGTGTAAAAATATTATACGTAAACAAACAATCACAGGAAGACAAAAGCGCAACAAAAATACATAGCATAAAATAAAACCACATACATTTAAAATTCTATAATCAGAAAAAATCTATTTGTAAATTATTTTTTAAATTTTATGTTTATTATGTTTGATATATTTTTAATTTTACATTGAATGATTGTGGTTAAAAGGATATGCATGATCATAGTCACCTGGATGTTCTGATTATTTGTATTTTTTAAAAGTATATATTGATTAAAATAAATCATGAAAACTTGTGATTTTTAAACATACAAAAACTAGTGATGATTCTTACAAGGAAAATCCATAGTCATTATTACTTGTGGTATTGTCATGGTCATTTGTATCTATAAAATTTATTGACTAAAAATATTTGTGAAATTTTGATTTTATACTAAATAGATTTAACAAGGTATAAACTTAACCCATTTTGTACCATATAAGATTAATTAATTAATACACTAATTATGAACTTACAATCACTGAATTAAATAAAAAAAAATTGATTAAAATGTATGTTAAAAATATATTAATTAAAAAATCAAATTAAATATTGAAAGGGGAACTGTGTCAAGACGATGGGCGTGGTGTGATGGTTAGGGTTTCTCAGTGTTTTCTCTTTCCTTATTTGGTTGGGCTTCTTCAGACATCAAATCCACCTTCTACGTAATCGCTAGGGAATGATCTCACTCTTGCAGGTCTGGTAATGGAGTTTTTGAATGGATTCAATACTGGTTTCAATCTCCTGCATGGGGATGGAGACTGACAACCTGGGCCATCGGTAGTATCATTCACCAGATTGTCGATGCAGAGTATCTTCTTACCCTGTACATAAACAATGGCATAGATGGAAGTGAAGGACATCCCATTCATGAGTTGGGAATGGACCTGTGTAGAATTAAGGTGAGCATGGGGCATAAATCTTATAACTTAAGCAATGTCTTTCGGTAGAAATGACATAAGAGAAAGTTTTCGCTGACACATTTTGAACGAGCAAGTGTGGTTCATCATAAGTACCAAAATGATGAACCAGACTTGTTGGTTCGAGAAACATGGGCCAAAAATTTCTCTTATGTGATTTCTAGTAAAAGATTTTGCTTAATTTAGTATGGATCGCAGAAGCTTGAATACAAAAATGTTATAATTGTCTGCTCTTAGTCACAATAGAACTATTGATCAGATCTGAAGGAAAAATCTTGTCTATAGAAGTGAATGTTCCACCTCAAACAGATCATTTCATAGGTCTTTTGTTAAATATCCCAGATCTAGATATTCCCAATTCCATAAGTACATTAGGTTGTCGAAATGGAGGAGTAATGTTAGATATGGAGAGTCTGCTTCACATTTTTCCATATCAGGATTTTCCTCCATCAAAGTGGGTGGGTTTGGTGGTTTCGCCATCTCCTATGAATTTAATACTACCATATAAACCCCTCTCACTCTTTGCATCTCCACACTTATTCATTGATTCGACTGAAGATCTGTGTGACTGTCAAGTATGGGCACTTTATCTGGTAGCCTTTCAATTTTTTATCAAATCCCCACATGGAAAATCAATATTATTTTGGTTTCAGGACACAGAGAACGTCAAACAATTAAAGCACAATATCATGCACACTCTAGGTATCCCGATGCTCCTACAAAGTCTAATGTTCAGGGGAAAATCCATGCAGGAAGATGTGATGTTACAAGATTATAACATCCTCCCATCATCCACCATCATATTAAACTTGAGGCTTCGAGGAGGATCACCTTGACCAAGAAATTCAAAGGGCACACAGGGAGTTTCTAGATCTAGTATTCACCAAGGAGCATAATCAAATCAAGGGTAAGAAAATGGAGACTTTTAGTTCATAGATATCCTCAAAACCAAATTTGTTGCCTCAACAACACTAGATTAGAAACACAATATACCCAACTCTTACATGGTGGAACAACTGAATCAAATCCAAGAAATGACTGTAAATATACCATATACAAATGATTTGTGCACACAATATGAATCTCAAGCAATATTATGCAGATTCAATAGTTTTTGGCCAAAACCAGTGGATCTTTTCCATTGGATATTCACAAATTGTACAATAAATTGTGAGATGCAGCTTTGCTCTAGGGGCTTTTTCATAGTAAAATTTACATCGTGAGAGGTTTTTGAATCTATATTGCAAGAGGATCCATGGTTTTGGGGCTCTGTGGGACCTTTTTTCACCCCTTAGTTCCCAGATTTCAATGCCAATATAATGGTAGTATGTTGAATGTCAGTTTGAGTTAGATTGCATAATGTACCCTTATATTTTTGGCTCCATAAAGTGATAGAAGCCATTGGGAACATATTATGGGGATATATAAAGAATGATACCCAAATATTTGAGTAATAAATCTACACAATCGCCATAATTTATGTGGAGGTAGAATTAAACAAAGGATTGTCGTATCATATTTTGTTGACACACAACAAGAAATGCTCAACAAAGTTCCTAGATTTTTGGAACACAACATTTAGATGTCGAATAAGCCGACAAATGGGACATCCACAAAATTCATGCCCTGATGTCAAGAAAGTGCCTCAAAGGAAGAAGAAAACAAGAAAGTAACCGAAGGGATGGAAATTTCCACGAAATTTTCTTGATGAAGAAGAGGATCATGAAGAAGTGGATCCTCCTACCAATGAAGAAGACCAAAATACACAAGAAAATGTAGAAAATTGGATCCCTAATCATCAAGTTTCAGGAATTTCACCAAACACATCAAGGTAGGAGATGGGATTCACTTAGAAGTGAAGACAAGGGACTCAAAATTTCATCATGTATCTGAAAGTTTGGATTCAGATAAGGAAAATCCAAGAATGAATGAAGGGACCCAACTAGCACTTGTAATGGCCACTCCCTGGGGAGAATGGAGAAAGGTTGAAAACAAGAAATGAAGAAAAGGGTAACGTGCTTACAACCATTTTGGAGTCGTATTTTTTGGTCTCTGTGATCACCATTTTTTATAGGCACGATTGAATGCATTATCAACATCTACAACATGTAATTTTGTTTTCATTATAAAATTATGATTTTTCCTAAGGAAAAAAGAATATATTAATTATAAATAATTATAAAAGAATCTGATATTCAAATACACATTGAATAGTATAGTGGTTGTTACAAAAAAAGAGCTTTGTCATTCATGATGTCATGGTCAATTACCAAAATAAGTGAAATTTTATTAAATTGACCATGGATAAGTTAATGCAAGCATTCAATTCATTTGGAGTGTATCTCTTGCTTTGGATACTATGCATGCTTAAAACCATCATAGAAGTTATTTGCATCAAGTTTATAGATAATTTGTTTAGTGACCTTCCATATTGTATATTAAATAGATGTTAAAATGAATTCATGTTGCGAACAATAACCAATAGGGTGAGATATAGACACAATTAGATGTTAAAATGAATTCATGTTGCCAACAATAACCAACATGAACTTTTACTTGGGCGTAAATAAATGTTTACTCTACTCCACACTCTCCCAATTGATAGAGTCAGGACCACAACGGATGAATTTTTCTGAATGCCTCAATCTAATTACTACAACCCTAGTATTTTGGCAACATCAATAGCCACTCAACGCCTCCAATCGTCACTCATCGCCTTCGAGTTGTCAAAACATTCAAAAGCTTCACAACGCGCCTAATAAGATTATGACATGTTGATTTTAAAAAATTCAATAAAATGCATATAATTTTGTGGAATGAACAACAGAAGAGATGGTGGCTTGGGTGCACATGGGCTACAGGAAATGAGAATGAAGGAATTCGAATTTGCCACTTTCAACTTCCCACCTAGATAGTCTACTTGCCATTGACCATTATTGGAGGATGGGTTATGAGCAATTTCCAGTGAGTTTTCCATTAATTATTATTGTTTTCTTTTTGTTTTATTAAATTTATATTAATAATATGTTTTAGGGATTGCATTATAATAATTTCTTGAGTGTATTTGATGATATTAGATTGATATCTTTGTGTCATTTCTTGTTTGTAGATTTTATATTTGAGTTTGAATTTTATTAAAAGGGTTTAAGAAAATTTAGTAGTCTATTTAAAGTTTATTCAGCTTTACTTTTAAATTTCTAGAATCTCCTTTATTTACATTTTCAATTTAAGTCTCGATAAATATTAGGTGAGGCCCATTTTAATTCTTCTCATTGCATATAATAATGTGATAGAATTTATTTTATTCTTTTCCCCATTTTATTGTAAATTATTTCTCAAAATTTTAACAATGTAATTATTTTTCTCCATATTTATTATTAATACCTATTTTCTAATGTATTTGCATGGAGATGGAGAGCGAAGATGATTTAGAATTACAATTTGTAATTTTTTCTTTATTTATATGTAAATTATATTATTATTTGTAAACAATAAAAAATTATATTGATAAGATTTCTATTTATTTTCAGGGAGGGGAGTTTCCCTCTCTGTAATACCTCAAGATAGCTATGAATATGGTTTTATGTGAGGTATGTCTTGTGTGATTATGGTTATTTTGTTATTATGTTTTTTTCTCTCTTCTTAAAAAAATTTACAAAAAACAATTGTGCAATGTAGTAAAAATTATAAAATGGTGATAATTTTTTTAAATAAATTGATATTGGTAATGAATGAACAATAAAACTTTAAACAAAATAAATAAATAATTAAATTGAACTTCCTTCTCCCACAATGAACTTGGGTTGTACAACTTCTCTTCCTCATTGATCAAACCTTAAGCTTCGTCAATCTATGCTTCATTTGGTAGTCACATTAGTTCTTCAATGGTGATGCATTTAGGGCCAAGTTGGTCCAATCTCACACTTCCCTCCAATAGTCCACATGTGTCCAATACCAAACTTTGCAACTTGGATCTTTGATTCGACTAGCAAATCAACATCAACAAGAGGATACACATACCTTTCATTCCAACACACTCCTGGTCCTCTTGTCCTCAAGATTTAAGCTTCTCGAGATATGGTTAGGCAACACCAACAACCCTAAATAACTACTCCCAACTATATTTCCCTTCTCCAAAGATATTCTCTTCTTTTGATTTCCTTTCTAGACTTCCAAAGAATTATTTTGGGTGTAAGGAAACTCCTCAAAATACCATAGAATTATGTGTATCACAACAACAAGTGATCTGAGCTATCTAGAAAGGAAGACGCTATTGTTTAGCTACCTCTCTCCTTGGAGTAACTGTTGCTAATCTAGAGATGTTTTACAAGCCCTCTCGACCATCCAAATTATGCCTCCAACATGATGTTGTAGTACCAATTCCCTGTGGTCTAAATAGAGATCCGAACACCGCACAAAATTAGCAAGGAAATTTACCCAAAGTTAGCTTAGAGCTGCAACCTTGTTCATCATGGCTATCCACACCGAAACATAAGAGAAACTCCTGCACATATTCTGCCAAAGTCATACTCCCTACTAGCTTGTTAGCTACATCAAGTTCACTATCTATCTCAAATGTATACCTATTTTTATTTGCACTTTGGATGTGCTCTAAATCTCCAACAATTAACTTCTATTTATATGCACACATGTGGCTCCGTGAGTTTTTCCTTGGGGCATACTTTAGCCCAAGTTGACCTACCCAACTAGACAAATTAACCACCAACAAGATATAAAATTTAATATGTCTTATTAGAGACCTCTATTTTGAGTGACATTAGCTACTCTTTTCTCCTCTAGGTGTCCTCTAACACCTACAAATGTCAAACCACTCAAAGCCCAGTTGTTTTTTCCTAATTAATTTAGGTATAAAGCCCCAAGCTTTTGTTCCAATTCCATATCAATTCTGTTTCTCTTCTTCATCCAAACATCCATCGCTAGGGCTTCAAGTCCTTCCCAAGCTACTAAATCTCAACAAACTCTTTAGATATAGATCCACAATAGTTTTCATATTAGACTACAATTGACCATATGCTTATAGAACTAAGTCAATAGGCTAACAAAATATTCCCAATTCCACCACAAGCTTGAGAAGGGTCGGGGGATATAATTTTACGTTTTTTAGACGCTAAAAAATAAGAATAAAGGAAAGAAAAAATTATACACAAGGCCATTTAAATTTTACATCTAAGTACCTATCATAGAATCTTCTAAGCAGATTGCAATTTAAGACTCACAATGTTCAAAATTGATTCACACATCAACATATAATACTGATTGACAAGAAATTCTAATGGGTATTTAATTACAAGGCCCACAATACCTACAGAATTTAGAGTCAATTTCCTAAAAAGTATTGGAGAATACTCAGGAAAAGGGTATAAATAGCAAAAAAAAGCATAGAATTGCAACAATTTTTGGCATCACCTATTGGAAGAGACACCTTGTAGTAACTTGGACATGTCAGAGATGTATTCATTGAAATAAAAAGATAGAAAATGATGGTAGATCAGAAAATATAGGAACACCAAGAATTCATTTCAACCAAAGTTAGCATATAAAATGGAACTTCGACATAGACAAAATTTAGGACAGTTTAGCGATTGCAATGACAAAAAAAGAAAAAGAAAAAACTCTAGACATCAAATTGACTTCTAATTCACCCTGTGTGACTACCACAACAATTGTTGAATAAAAGGATTATCATGTTAAAATGTCATCCATTCAGGCTGATACTCGAGAAGTCTCATATAATAGTACTATGTGAGAATATATACTAAAGGAAATTCTAGAGAAAAATAATTTACAAATAGATGTTACCTCAACCTCATCTACAACTAACGAACAAGTTCCTGTAGTAGAGTCAAATACACCCAACAATTGAGCTCAATAAATAAAGAAAGGCTAAAAGAAACATCTAGTAAGAAACCTCACCTAAGGCATGCTTGACAAAAGAAAATATTTGAAGCACTAGGAAATTCTATGAGAGAAACTAAAATAAAAATGAAAGAAGGATATTGGGTAGTAGCAAGATTTAGCAGAGACAACAACAAAGGTATATCTAGTTAGAATGTTAGAACTAGGATATAAAGTGCAACTATTAGAACATAAATACTAATTGATCAAGAATTGTTAAGGCACATCTCACTAGCCAACAAGGTATAATATTTGAAATAATTAAAAGCATTTGATGCCCATGAAAGTATAGTTGTATGGAAATGGTCTATATTTTCTCAGCATCATGAAGTTCTTGCACCGACTACTTATCAAAGAACATTCCCTGTGACTTCAACACCAGCTCATCCAATAGCACAATCATCTCGATCATCTTCCTGACAATATAAATTCAATTTCTTTGAGCTAAGCTTTTAGGATGTGGTCTCTCTTCTGAACAACAACATTGCAATCAGGAAATTGAAGTTAAAGGTTTCAATTGATCGGCCAAGGAAGGGAAAAGAAGAATAATTCACATTTTAAATCTTTCAAATGTAATTCAAGAAGTTCTCATGACCCCAGAACTAGATCTCCTAATTAGCAACCACCCTTCTCGACGAACTTTTATTTCTTTATAAGGATTTACATTTTTTAATTTATGGTATATCAAATTATGTAAGACTCCAAATCTTGATTTCGAAGTGTTCAGATTTTTTAATGTGTGAAAAAATGTATAATGGAACACCAAAAATATTAATAATTGATTCGCATAGTTGCAGAAAAATAATTATAAATCAGTACTTAACATTTGAAACATGGAAACAAAATTATCCATAAAATGTGCAAAGAAAATTATCCATAAACTCTATCCCTAGTCGTAAAAAACAAAAGTTATAAACCATATTTTAAAACAATATGAGTGGCTTCAAATGTGAAAACAAAATTATCCATAAACAATATCCATAGTTGTAGTAAAAAGTTATAAACCATACTTTAAAACAATTTTTTTTTTAAATCGAAAGAGAAGAGGCACGACTCAAGAATATTAAGATAATTCGAATTGACATAAATGGCTACTTACCTCCAGCGTGATTGGAAGTAGACTTATGAAGTTCTAGGTGTGTTGAGTGTGGATCAAACACACATTCTTCATATATTCCATCTTACGCTCTTCATATATATTCATAGATATTCAGTCTGACACTCTTCATATATTCCATCAAAGATACAGATCGAACACATGACCATCATATCATATATCCAGTGTGATGCTCTCGCAACGTCACAACAAAGAATACACGGCAAACAACATTGACGTACCAATGAAAACACTATCAGCTAACAATTGGTCATCAAGAAAATGAAGAAAATCATCTCATATTGGCACGGAGAGATTTCTATTGTGAAATCCACATGGAATGAACGGCTATGAATGAAACGGGTCGAATTCAAGAACGGCTATGAAGGAAACGGCTCGAATTCAAGAAGACAGCTCATAAAAGGAAAAAGTTACCTAAATTTAGAAAGTGAAAAAGTTACTTATATTATATTTAGAAAGTAGAATGTTAATTTTAGTGACAGCTTGAAAAATCAAAATTAATCTAAATTTAAAACGCAGTCCACAAAAAAAGCATACCGTTAAATTAAAAAAATACAAACCAAAATAATTAACCTTTAAATTTTAAAGAAAGGTAAAGTAAAAGATTATAAAGTTTAATTTAAAAATATTGTTAATTTCTTTGCAAAAGATTGGCAATTTCAAACTAAGAAAGAACAAATAGTTGATGGCAAAGGAAAAAATTAAAAGTTAAATTTTAAAATAAAATTTGTTTTCTTTCGAAGTAAAAAATGGGGAGTTTCAAAGTTAGAAAGACCTAATATTTAATTTTTTGTAGTTAAAAAGACAATTTCAAAGTTAAAAAAGTAATGGTGATATTTAAAAACGCAATGTGTAAATTTGTTTCTTCAAAGTGCACATAATATGCACAAAGTTAATTCTTAAATCTGAAATGTCAATGTTTATGTCAGTGAGTCACACTATCTAACTTGGTTTGAATTCACGCAATTACCAAAAAGTGGTGAAAATAATTATACATATTTTTTTTGCTAAATAATAAAATTGTCAAAATAAAATTTGAGGATAAGCTCTTAAATAAGAAAAAAATTATTAAAATTTATATGGCTTAATAACATTTTTCACTAATAAAATATCTTTTTTAACTAATAAATAAAATCATATAAATTAATAATATACTTCATTAAAGTCATATGGATTAACAATCCTCTTCATTATTAATTAAAAAAAACTTAATTTATATTTTTTTCTAAATACTTTATGGTTGGAAAATTTGAATGATAAATATATAAATAAAATATTTATTTCAAAGTTTGAGATAACCTATCTTTTTCAATATTCTATAAGAGCCTTGCAACTCTTAGAGTATAAAAACCATAGCTACTAAATCATGAGCCGTTTTTGATATGACCAATTAGTTATTGGCATAAACACAATGAGGCAACATCATAATGAACCACACATTGCGGATTTCACATAAATCTTTGATCTATAAAATATATATTAATATATGATTCTACAAAATTCACAATTATAATGATTTTTTAATTAATTATTTCTAATATGCTATATATTAACCCCACAAAATTGTTCCCCTTATTTAATATAACCTTTGACCACTCTAACCACTATAATATCTTATACAATATGTGCCCTTAACTAAAAACCATTATGAGTGTCAAAACACTAACATGACCCATAACTGCTAATTTACTGTGATCACTCATACTCTTAGATAATTACAAACACTTCCATAATACAACCTATAACCACTATTACTATTAAAAAACAATGAAACTTCATAATTCTTAAGGGACTAACTCTAAAATTAATTAAACCATAGTGCACTATGATCTTTAAAACACAATGAATTCTAGAAACTATGACCCCTAGTACACTTTAAGATCATGATATTGTAATTCTTGAAGTTTTACAACACACATCAATTTTAATATCTAACACATTAACTATAACATTAAACCTATAGCCTTTATGTATTTAGTGGCATAACACTCATAAAGTTGAATGAAGTATAACTCCAAATTCAATCCCATAAGAAAGGAATATAATAATGGTTGTGTATTTTGGATATGATATTTTGATTATCGTTATTGACCCAAAAATCACTTTTTGTGAGCCAACATAGGGTAATGGTTTTGATTATAGATATTGAACCAAAACGCGCTTTTCGTGAGTCAACATATGGTAATGATCTTGACGAGTATTCGTGTTTCACCCATTAGATGATACAAAGATGGTGTATATTTTGTATATTACTATGATAAATATATGTATTCATAAATTAAGTTTTTGATATCTCAATCTTTTTTCCTTATTTATAAATATTTCCTAATGAGAGAGAGTCATTTTGCATGAATAGGGAGAGTCTCTAACATTAAACTCAGTATTCTACAATAAATTTGTCAAATGATCATAAGGGAAAAATATACAACTAGGAAAAACACATTGGTGACATGCTGAATATGAACCGGTATGAATGTGAAAGTTCTAATAAGTCGATTTGTTTCCCCTCTATACTAATTTGGCTAGACATGAAACAAAATTCCCTAGTTATCCCTCCAGGAAACTTTAAAAATCTTCTGATAGATAGAGAGTGCCTCACCACATACAAAAAATGTTTCCTCCATCATCACACATTCAGTTTCCCCTACAACTAATCTAAGTTCGGTATGTTGACTCTTTAGATGTATACCAACAAGATATTTTGTATCAACCTACAATTGACCAAATACATATCTGATCAATTAATAATCTAACGGAATATTCCTAATTACACCACAAGCTCAAGAAGAACAAGGGGATATAATTTTACTCCTTCCGAATGTTGAACAAGAAGAAGAAAGGGAAGCATAATTATACACAACCATTTAAATTTGACCTCTTAGTCCCTGTGACATAATCTCATAAGAATATTGCAAGAAAAGACTCACAGAGTAGAAAAACAACAGGGAAGTAAACATAAACAATAAATGGGAATGAAATCATTCAAGGTATTCAACTAGAAGACCCACAACAACAATATAATCTACACTCAATTGCATGATTTTTTTTGAGGATACCCTATAAAGGTTAGAAAAAAAAAGCCTAGAAAATTAGAGCAATTTCTAGAATAATCTATTGGGCATGACGTCTTGCAGTTTCTTGGACATGGAAAATATGTATTCATTGAAACATTACTATAGAAAATTATGGTAGTTCCGCAAACACAGAAACATAAACAATTGAAAAAAGACAAACTCAACATAGAATGAAGCTCATCATAGGTCTAGGACCAAGGATAGTTGACTGAACCCAACAGGAAAAAAAAATTGAACATGGACTTGACTTGTGATTCACCCCATGTTACTACGATAACAATTATTGAAGAAAATTGTGGTTAAGATAAAACTCGAACCAAGGAGACTGATATTAACGAAGTTTCATCCAAGCATTTTAGCTATGATGACATATTAAGTTGGATAGTAACAATATTCATCTATAAAGAGAGCAACATCCAATGGAGATTTGGTTGGAATGTTATAACGACGAAATAGAAAAACATAATATAAGCATTCCAATAAGAATTAATGATCCGCCTTTCGCAGTCCAACAATTAGTACATAAGTCGGTTGACCACACATTATATATGCCTATAATTATGCTATTCACCATAGTTATAAGTTAATTATTAGGTTGACGGAAGATATTTAAACCCCATGGAATATGTTGGAACACTCATACTAATGTTGACATATTTCAGTGCTAAAACGTTCCACTAATATTTTTTGTTGTTGTTGAAATATGCATGCAATTTTTTATTTTTTTATAATTAACCACAAGATAATTTGTAATAAAGTTATAATTTCGATAATTTCTATTTTTTTAATCTATAAAAGGTGATATGAATAATGGGGTAGCCATTTTGATGGTTATGATGGATTTAATTTTATTTTTATTTTGGTCCATTTGATTTATACGGCTTCCCTAATTTTTCTTAATTTAATGTTAATTTTTCTGTTAACTTGAATTGGAATAAAATTCCAAAATAGATTTGCCTATAATTACGCTAATAGTAAGAATAGATATTACATAGTTATAATTTAATTATGAGGTTGATCATAGATATTTCAACCCCATGGAATATTTTGGAATATTCATGGTAATATTGACATATCAATGATAAGATTTCTATCCAAATTAGGTATACTCTATTAATTTAACTATCCCAAATTAATTAATTTAATAAAATGAAATTTCAACACATCATATTGGGAATGTGGTATTTATAAGCCATGGTAATGTAAGAGGAAATGTCTCTAATTAAAGCATTTCCATAATAATATGGCGTGAAACTAGATGGGAACATATTTCTTGAATTATATTAACACCATAATATAATAATAAATAGTTAGTTAACTTTTGACTTTTTCCAAATCTTGGTAATGCAATATGTTAGATGGGTTAGTGTTTGATTCTTTACAATATTGTGCTATAAAAAGAATTTCCATCCATTTCAATATATAGTCCAATCGTTATAATAAAATAAATAAATCATTTATAGATCAAATATTATACTATATCAGTATGTTTAAATTATTTATGAAACAACTTTTTTTAATTAAATTAGAGAACAGCGAATCAGAGATTCCATAACTACAATTTTGAATACAATCCAACCTTCTATTACATGACTAATATCAAAAATATTAATGATTATTCTATGAATCTCTAGCATCAACCTATTGAATTTTTGAATTTAAATAAAAATTTAGAATCTCCTATTATTAAGGTAATACACTATCAACATTACAAAATTAAGAATCATAAACTATGTTTTCAGAAATTTTCATATGATTTCAGATTTTTAACTGCATTCAATTTTTTTAATCCACTAGATATACATTCATTAATATATATATCATTATATATATTTATAGTATATATACTATAGTATAATATATATAATACGATTTTTTAATATATATTTTCTTTTGTTTGCTTTCATTTTGTCTAATCAACTCTCAGTTAACTTTTGAGGCTTTCTATTGAAATCTAAGGCATTGTTGAGCTCAATGAAATGGCTTTCACTGACTTTCACTGATATGTAGAATATATGAGATATTTTTCTATTAAAATTATGCGAATCTCCAATGCATTCCTATTTATTTCTTTAGGAATTTAATTTAAAGGATACAAACCAACATATATTGAAATCATTATACAAATTAATGTTTCTCTAACCTCATTATTCATGAAAATTACCCTTTCAATGAGTGTGAAATATGCATGACACCTTCCACATGATTTGGAAGAGAATGGTATTACAATATAAAAATATATTTTTGGTGTTTATTGACCAATTAATAAATATATTTTAGGAAAAACATTAAAATATATGGAAATCTAATAAAATAAATATGGACTCAATGGGAAAGATAATACTTTTCATTAAGAAGGAGATAATTGTTCAACAATACACAATGTTTAGGATAGTTAACACCTACATCACCTCCTATTACAACTCATCTACCAAAAATGTTCATATTTTTATTATATATGTACAATGACAAATTCCTTAGTTCTCCTTGTGATCAAAAGAAGCCATGAAGTTGAAATAAACTTGGACATGCATAAATAACTTTAACGAAATTAAAGAAGCATCCATTGTTTCTTTCACTAAATTGTAATATAATTACATTTATGGATCCTAAATTATCTTTCATCGTTTCAAAGAAAAAATATCATGAAATGTACACACCCTTCACATTGACGATTTTCGTCAGTACTATGTCACAAAGGCTCACAACATGCAAACATTAAATGACCCACAACTTTATTTCTTGTTAGTTATTCCCAATATAATTTTTTTATTGAACAATATATCGTGTTATTCTTCTCTTTTAATCACTTAATTTTTTTATATATTTTCCACAATTGCACCATGTCTTTTCTTTCTTCTTGAAGGGTTCTATCAAGTAGCAAAAAATTCAAGGATGGAAATTTAATTTAAAGCTTATAATCCTTGTCTAACATTAGTACTACCTAATATGCATAATGTAAAATGTTTAATGATATTTTCATAAAAATATTGAGATTTCTAATGATTTTTAAGTTAAAATAATTTTAAATTATAAACTTTTAGCAAATAAATAAAAAAATGTAAAAATTGACAACTATTTTTTATTTTTTATTTTGAAAAACCATGGAATATTAACCCACTCTAGGTAGTACACCAAGAAAAACTCTCTACTACGTGGAAGATTATCAAGCTTATTTACATTGGAAGATTGTTTATTACACCAAGATCTCTAGACTCTCCATCAATATTATCTCATTTTTCACTCTACTTAGTCTTGCCCTTTCCTCTTCAAGGGTGATTTAATTCCCAAAAATGAGAAGTCAAGAGGTTTCTTTTGTTATACCTAACTACTTTAAGATTAAGTATGTTAACTGAGCACCCTACTAAATATATGTGGGATTTACAAATTACTTATTTGTATGGGTCTATAGCTATTCATAATCATTTCTAATATCTTCTTTGTCTGATACTATTGTTGGGATAACTTTATCCTTGCTCGCATTCACTAGCAATCTAAGAAATAAATTTTTCCTTGTTCCCATTCGCTATCAAGGCCCCTTTATTCATGTAGAAAAGTTGGACATATATATTTTAATTTGTGTGGTCCTATGGATTTTCCTTATGGTAATGAATATAGATGTACGAAGAATTGTGTTGATGATTACATCGCAATGTGTTGGGTGTACTTATTGAAAATTAAATCTCAAGCTTCCAAAACTTTTAAGGATTTTCATGTATGGATTGGATATGAGGCATAATTAGATATTGGCTCTCTTCATATTGTTAACGGAAGATAACGTACTGTAATTAATATGAAAATATCTCTGCAACCATGGGATTCAACATCACAGCATAGTTCCATACAATTCTCAACAAAACTATGTAGATGAAAGAATGAACATTACTATATTGAAAATAGTTCGCTCAATGAGGATTTTAAAAAATAGAACATTAATGTTTTGGGATGATGTAATTCTATGTGCAATTTATGTGGAAACGTTATGTCCATATCAAGCTCTTAGAAAAGGAGTCCTTGTAAAATTTGGTATGGATGAAATCCTACGATAAGCCATTACAAGGTCTTTGGTTCCTGTAATTCACTTATGTTTGTTATAGTATAGCCATTATTGAATATTGGGTATATTATTGTAATTTATCACTTCTAATTTTTTGCTTGTGATGCATCATACATTGGTTATGGTTCCCTCAAAGGATTTCAGCATAATTTCTATTTTCCTCAATGATTTCAAAATGAACTACCCTTCATACATGGAGTTTCTTTCAATATTGTACAACATTTCCAGAATTTTAACTCTATAATTAAACTATAACTCGATTCTCATCTCGATATAATTTTTCTTTGTACAAGCATATATGTACAATACTAATGTTATTCCCTTTACAACAGGGTATCGGATTGAAGGATGTCATCTATATTACTAAGGTTAGACTCTACTTATCTCAAAATCCTCTATAACATTCTTTTCCTGATTAATTTAAAGTGATTCCAATCCAAACTAAGGAATTCCTTGCTTGTGTGTTTAGGTTAGTCTATGACTAACTTGGGTTATCTTGTGACATTGTTTTGGGGTCCAAAATTTTGCAAGTTTTTCGTCTACTCTTTGGCCTTCAAGTACTTATCCAACACTTCCACTTTACAAGGTTTCAATGTCAGTTCTGATTTTCGCTTGATGTTGGTTGCAAGGAAATTTGATGATGTTTGTGTGTAAGGAAAACCCAAAACTAGCTAGGGCTTTTCCCAAAAGGCCCAACACTCGAAAACAATCCATGTATATCGATTTCAATTCAAGCCATTTACCCTCTCTTTATTAGTGAGAATATTTAATTATGAAAAAATAGTTTTGGTTGTCTTATAGCCCCAACAATGTAAATATTTCTTTATATTCATAAGAACAATTTATACAGTCTATTTACTTGTTACTGTGTGTAATGAGGTGATTCCATCAAAATTTTACAATACTATAATATTTGTTCTATTTATATTCTATGAGGACACATTAGATATTTGTGTCAACTCTATATATTTTGTTTTCGCATAATGTTTGTATATAATTTACTATTACTATCATTTTCTTTGAAGAAGAGAATATGAAAATTATTTAAGAGGTGTGTTGAACACTTGTCATGGGAGTTTGTGAAGGTTATCCTTTAGGCCCTAGTAATACTTTACCGAAGGCTTCTTGTTCCATGGCCAATTGGTATGATTCCAATCCTTTGATCTATAGCAAGCTAAACAAGGTATACATTTATTTTTCTACAAGTTAAACTATGTATAAATTTATTTTTCTTACCTCCAATAGTTCTTTTCTGTAGTAGCCTACAAGAGACTATATTTTTACAGGTGAATAATGGTTATTGTGCATGTTTATATATTTATCCATCCAAACAAGATTCTTTAATTTATTATAAAATATCCTTTTGCATATTTGCACACATTCAAGTGTATTCTTCTTTTCGTGAATATTTATATATTTATCCATCCAAACAAGCTTATTTAGTTTATTATATAATATCCTTTTTCATATTTTCTCATTATTAGTGCTCAAATCTGCGTTAGGTTGAAGGAAGGCGGGATTCAAGATAACATCATACGACACTCAACCTCGTAGCTAGCCCTACAAGGACAGGAGAGGGCTCTCTCCGGGTCTAACTCGGCAAAGATAATCCATGGGGCTCAAGATGACTGAAATAAAAAGCTAATTTTAGGCTAGATATGAAGTACAAGGGATTGATTTGAGTTTTTAGGAGTTTTTGTGTAGGAACGGGGAAAGGCAAATCTGGGCTTGGGGATGAGGCACAGTTTTTGCAGAGGTCAAATTGGGGAAAGGAAGGCGATAGTCTTGATGATTTTAAAGGGAATGAATGGGTAGATCATACTGGTGAGGAGATAAGTAGAGCAAAAAGGTTTCAAGGATTCTCCTTAAACAGATGAAAACATGGAAAATCAAACAAATTTAACGACAGAGCATGACAATCAATGGATTCTAACTTAATCA
>APFE030467005.1:147739-171056 GCA_000404065.3 Pinus taeda | reverse complement strand
ACATTGATGTTCAGTATCACTTTGTGAGGGATATGATAGAAGACAAAATGGTGTTGCTGGTAAAGGTGGACACTTTGAAGAATATTGTAGATGCATTGACAAAATTTTTAGCTTTGAGAAGTTCTCTTGGTGTAGAGAAACAATGGGTGTTTCAGGGCTGAAAAAATGAATAAGCTCTCCTGTGGCCCCCTGTGGAAAGAAAACAAGTGGGAGATTGTTGGGTTGTGTTATATTCTTTCCACATAGTTAATAGGGGGTTTGAGGGTACCCATAACCCCACTTTATGGGGTCTGCGGCAGCACCCCGGAAAATTTTGGTTTTGGACCCTATGTTAGGTTGGGCATACCCACCTATGGTTTTGTGCATGATTTTCGCACATGTTTTTTTGGACGCGATGGTTTTCGGTCCATGGTTTTGGACATGATCATTTTCGGTCCATGGTATTGGATGCTTCAGCATGTATAAATATGTATTCTAACATTGAAAGGAAAATAATGAAAAATCAAGCCGGTAGTCCCGATTTTGGGATCCGGTGGGAAATCTCTGTGTATATGTGTTTTATGTGTTATGCTCTCGCATTGTTTATTTTCTTTTTTTTAGAATTCGTATGCAGGTAATTTCTGTACGGGGTTAAAACCTACAAAATCTAAAGAGAGACCCCAATGAAAATGTTGAAGAATATTGTGATAGGTATAATCGAGTCTATAATTCCATTCTAGCTTCTATAAATCTCCCACCAAGGTTAGCCCTCATGCATTTCCCTGAAGTATTTGATGTTGACATGGCCTACCAATTAAGAGAAAGAAACCCTACCACACGTGAAGAAATGCAAAGTAACATTGTCAAAGTAGAGGCTAATTTACTAACCAAAAAAGCCAAGATTAAAATTGAAAGAAGGGTTACCATTAAGGAGGAACCTTCCTCCTCTCCATCAGACTTAAAACTCGACAACCTAGTCAAAACCATGGAAATAATGATGGAGAGGATGACAGTGGTTGATAGAACCCCTATTAGGGATAACCAAGGAAATTCTCAAAATAGAAACAAGAATCTCAAGATAAATCCACCTCTGATAAAACAAAGGGAACAAAGAAGCCCTAATTATCATCAACTTAGGCCTCCTTTCTAGGAAAACTATGTCGAAGAAGCAATGCAACTAGAAGAATATTTAGAGGAACACCAAATTAATTTGTTTGGGGAGACAAAAATTGATCATATCTTTTTGACCAAAGAAGAGCAAGATCAATTTCAGTTTTCACAACCAAAAACAATTCCATTAGAGTCTGAAGAATACAAACAAGGTTATCATAATGCCATAATGGAAGTGCATATGCAATATAACCTCAGGAGTAGAAAAGTTGTTGATACTCCTCCGAAGAAAATCCTTGATACTCCTTCCAAAAAGATTGTTGATAATCCACCAAAGAAAAGTCAGACTGATATCCATTCTTATAGTCAAACTAAAGATGTTCTTTCCTCTAGTAAATCCAAAGAAGATGCTAAAAAAGAAAACCTTAAAAAATAGGATAAGAACATCAAGGAAACAGAGAAGCCACAAACCTCTTTTAGCACAGAAAATGAATTGGCTAAAGTTAAAATTTCAATCCCCCTCACTGAATTAATGAATAAGAATTCATACAGGATGCAAGTAGTGAAAGCCTTAAAAGCAGGAGAAGGAACAGATATTGTAAACCTCGTTGATGATAAGCCTGAACTGTTGTTTGGTCTAAAGGTAGGAGGTAAACCCTAAGATGTAATTGTTCGCCCTTTCTACACCGGTCTCAATATCCTTGATAAAATCATTCACAATGTCATGCTCGACTCTGGGGCCTCACAAAATTTAATGCCTCAAGCCATAATGGATAAATTGAATCTTGACATCACTAGGCCATATAAATATTTGTATTCATTTGATTCCAGCAAGGTTAGATACCTCAGTCCCATCAAAGACCTTTGTCTCAACCTAGCTCAATTCCCTGCCAAAAGCCTAGTTATGGATATCGTAGTGGCAGACATACCCCCAAAGTATGGAATGCTACTCTCTATATCATGGGGGAAAAATTTGAAAGGCACCCTACAAATGGATATGAGTTATGCTACCGTAATTGTATTTGGTCAGCCTAGGAGAATTTACAGAGAGACACTAATGAAATACATGGTTAGCAGTCAAGATAGACCAAAGAACCATTCCTTCTATTTAGTACATTAGGCCTAGACTCTTTTATCTTGTATAATGATGGAGGCGTAGAAGAAAAAATCCCTAACCTAGAAACTGATCTGTGATGGAAGAAATCAAAACACACATTGTAAAACTAGATGAAGAAAATGAGCCTTTATGGAACATGGATTTTGATGGAGCTATAAGCAAGGAAGGAGCAGGAGCAGGTGTGTCAGTTTCCAATTCACAAACAAATAAATCAGAAGGATATTCATATAAACTAAATTTTCAATTTAGCAATAATATAGTTGAGTATGAAGCCTTAATCCTAGGATTACATCTTTTGAAAAAATTAGGTGCCAAAAGAATCTCAGTTCATGGAGATTTTGAAATCATAATTAAACAAATCAAAGGGGAATACTCAAATAAACATCCAAGGTTAAGGAATTATAGGAATGTTGTTCTACATTTCCTTAAACGTTTTGTTGAGTAAGAGTTATCCATAATTCCACGAGGTCAAAATATCTTAGCTGATGGTCTGGATACTTTAGTTAGCAATTGCAAAATGCCCTATCGCCCAAGTCAGAAGTACATATTTGAAGTTAAAAATAGACTAGGTATCCCAGATAATATTAGGTACTGGCAAGTTTTTGCTAATGATGAACAGATTTAAATTTTTTTGCAGACAATGGATGAATTCGAGTGTGCCAATATAGACATAGATTATGATGTTGATAATAATGTAGTTAAGATGATGAATAAATTAGAATTGAATGACTTAGATAAAGATCAATTCCTTGAATTGAATGAAGGATAATGTTTTTCCTTTAGGGTTACTTCCCTTAGAAGAGCTATTTGATTTTAATGATGTGTCTAGAAAACCTAAAATAGAACCTATTGGGGAAGATGTGGAAGAATGCAACATAGGAAACAAAGAAAAACCTAAAATAGTTAAATTATCCAAATATTTTCCTTCTGTTGAAAAACAAAAGTACATAGAGCTTTTCAAATAATCCATAAATGTATTTTCCTGGAGTTATGAGGACTTAAAGTCCTATGACACTAGAATTATACAACATAAAATTCCTATAAAAGAGGACCATAAGCCTTTTAAACAAAACCTCAGAAGGATTAACCCAATGCTTTTTCCCCTAGTTGAGAAAGAAGTTAAAAAATTGTATGCTGCCAAAACCATTGTACCCTTGCGGTTTTCAAAATGGGTATCAAACTTAGTTCCTACTAGAAAAAATATTGGGGAGATTAGACTATGTATTTTTTTTCGAAATCTCAATAAAACTTCTGTGAAATACAACTATCCTTTGCCCAAAATGGACCACATCCTGCAGAAGGTAGTTGGATTGGTGAGAATTTCCTTATTAGACATATTTTCTAATTACAACCAGGTTCTAGTACATCCAGACAACCAAGTGAAAACATCGTTCACAACACCCTCGGGAACTTTCATGTATGTGAAAATACCTTTCATTCTAATGAATGTTGGTGCTACATTCCAAAGAGCAATGGGTATTTCCTTTGCAGATGAAGCAGGTAGGTTTATAGTCATTTATTTAGATGATATCATTGTATTCTCAAAGACAGAGGAGGATCATTTGTTCCATTAAGGAGAGTTTTCAAAAAGTGTCAAAAATTTGGTATCTCTTAACCCTAATAAAACATTATTTGGCTTTGAAGAGGGAAAACTACTAGGACACGTCATCTCAAAGGATGGCATAAAAATTGACCCTGGCAAAGTGGAAGCAATATTGAAAATAGATCCCCCTAGGAACAAAAAATAAATCCAATCCTTTATTGGAAAAATAAACTTCCTTTGGAGATTTATACCAAATTTGGTTGAAATATTAAAATCACTAACTGACATGTTAAAGGAGGATACTAAAATCAAATGGCATAATGATGCCAAGGATTCTTTCACTAAGGTCAAGAAGGCATTAGAAACTACACCAATTCTAATAAGTCTTGATTTTACAAAAGATTTCATGATATTCTCTTTTTCATCTGATCATACAATAGAAGTGGTGTTGTTGGATAAGATTGTTGAAGGACATGAACAACCAATTTCCTTTTTCAGCATAGCATTAAGAGATGCATCGTCGAAATACAACATCATGGAAGAACATGCATTTGCATTGGTAAAGGCACTTCAAATATTTCAGGATTTATTTTTTGCATTCACACATTATTGCTTTTATCCCAAATGTAGTTGTCAAGGACACACTCACTCAAATAGATCTGGATGGAAGAAGGGGAAAATGGATTGCAATCATGTTGGAATGTGATATTGAAATCAGACAAACAAATCTTATCAAGGGTCAAGGGTTAGAAAAACTCATGGCATAATCTAATTGTAATGTGTTAGACATCAATTTTATTGCAGAATTAGATGAATAGGAAGAGCAGGTGACTCCACTGAGCTCAAAAGTTTTTAGCACATCACCATGGTATGCAGACATATTTTTTTGTCTTACAAAACTTATATGCTCCTCCTAGTTTAACAAAAACCAAAGAAATGTTCCTTAAAATAAAATCTTTGAAAATTTTCATTCTTGATAAGAATTTATATTGGAAAGATGTTGGAGGGGTGTTACTAATGTGTTTGTTGAAACATGAATTAGATAGGGTCCCGAAGGAATTTCATCAAGGAGACTATGGTGGCCATCTCTATTGGAAATCTATAGCCAAAACAATCCTTAGATCTAGTTTTTTTTGGCCAACCCTATTCTCTGATGTACATAAAAATGTAACCTCCTCCCATCAGTGCCAAATATCCGAAGGAAAAAGAAAGTTGCTTCGTTTACCACTAAAACCAATTTCAATAGAATTCCCTTTTCAACAATGGGGTTTAGACTTCATTGGTGAAATCCACCCTTGTTTCTTAGGCCGACACAAATGGATTTTGATAGCAACATACTACTTTACCAAATGGATACAAGCCATTCCAACTAGACAAGCCACTGATACCATCATTAACCAATATCTGGAAGGAAATATACTATCTAGGTTTGGTTGCCCCCATAAAACTATAACTAAAAATGTTGTTGCTTTCAAGTCGAGGAAAATGACATATTTTTGTAACAAATATCAGATTAAGTTAGGACACTCTACTGCTTATTACCCCTAGGGTAATGGGTTAGATGAGTCCTCAAACAAGAGTTTGGTTAACATTATCAATAAGTTATTGTAGGAGAACAAGAAGTCATGGTACAATAAATTTAATCAATGCAATATTGGTTGATCGAGTTACTACCAAGAAGTCCATTGGAATGTCACCATTCTAGATAGTGTATGGGACAGATACAATTTTCCCAAATTATTTGCGAATCCCAGTGCTCGAAGTTCTGTAGGAAAACACAAGTGGAGACCAATGATATGCAAAGAAGGATAAACCAGACTATTTAGTTACAACATTCAAGGGAGGAAGTCTATCATGAAACTCAAGTCATCCAAGAAAACATTAAAAGGATTTATGATAGAAGGACTAAAGCAGATGATTTTCAACTCAATCATCTTATTTTGAAATGGGATTCTAGAAATGAGGATAAGGGAAAACATGGTAAATTTGACAACTTATGGAAAGGACCTTTTAAGATTGATGCTTTCAAAGAAAGCATTCCTTCTGTCAGATTTGAAAGGAGAAGAGCTTCCAGGTGGAAAAGTGAATGGCGGACAGTTAAAGCATTATTTTCTACCTAATTAGATCGATTCATTCAACAACATTGTAAAATATCATTTTGCTTTTATATTGCAAGAATGCAGGTGACTCCCAGTAGAAGTTGAAGCCCGCAGAGAGCATCGGGCTTCTGATGGTGTGTTACCATAGGTATGAATAATACATAGGTATAATAGTTCAATTGGAATATTTTTTAAACATGCCCAAGGAATCAAGAGTATTGATCTATGGGGTTCTTGACACCTCACCAGGAGGATGCCATCCCCATTGGAGCCAATGTTAGGGTCCTATATTTCATAGGATGAGTTGTTTTTCCATCATAATTTATATTTGAAAAATGTAAATGATGTTTCATGTTTGAAATTTATTTCCAAAAATATATATAGGAAAAAAAAATGTAGAGGACATGAAAAATAGAATAAAGAAAGAAATGAAAGAAAAGAAAAGAAAAACAAAACAAAAAAGAGAAAAAATATATGAAAATGTCCCCCTAGGTGAGCAAGTCTAATTGCCACCAGGAAAAATCAAAATTGCATGAAAGCATACTGCAGGAATTTTTGTAAATAAAGTGTGCAGCTTGTTTAAATTCCACATTGTAAATAGGAGAATTAGAAATAGTTGGTATAATCACATTGTTTAAATGTGATTAGGCTGAAAATTAATTTAAATAGGTGAGTGAATAAATAAATCACACAATTTAATCGTGATTGAGCTAGATTAGTGAGGATAATCACACCATTTAATCATGGTTAACTAACAAAGAAAATAAAATCAAAAACCTTAGAAAAATGAATAAAAGGGGCTTGCAAAATCAAATGCGCCCTAGATTTTATTAATTTGGTTTAGATTACTTAATTTGGTTTGAAATAAATTAATCATGTGGTTAAACATGATTAATTATTTGTAATAACATATATTATTCATAAACATTTCAAATTTTTAATTAAGTTGGAAGGTGTCAAATATGTTTTGTCAGCATGCGATTATCAAGAGTGCAAGAATCAATGGTTTAAATATCCCCTGCTCGGATCAACGGCAGGGGAGTGCTTTCGGGCCCCCATGAGCTCCATCCCACTTTACCCATGGGGGGGTCCACAAGGCTCCACTACGTGTCACCCTCACTATGCTTTGCACCCCCCTTCCCTTTTTACTCATTCCCCCCCTCGCCCTCTAAAAATTCTTCTAACATTGACTAACTACTCTCGTGCCTACGATCACTTGCCACCTTAGCTGACCTTCCCTCTATTCATCATATGCCAACTCACCACCACGAACCTCACTCCCCAAACTTTCGGTCGTTGAACTTTTCCAGATATATTTTACCACTCCCAATCAAAACCTAACATCTCGCACTTCCTCGCCCACGTCAGAAAACCATTACACCAATTAAATTTCTCCATCTCCCATTGCAACAGACCTACTCTCGGTAATGGTAAAAAAAAAATGGTAACCTCAAAATTACCTTATTAAGCATCGTTAAGCCAAAAATCCCTCTCTTTCGTTATTTTTCATGACCTATTCAAGTTTTCAATCCTCCTCGTTGTCATAATAACTAGAAAATTTCCCAGCGACAGTAATCCAATCGCTATCAGAGACCCCACTTCGACATTCTACAGTCAATTTCATGTTCCAGGTAATCCTAGTGTCATCGTCCCTCTTTTTTTTATTTTAAAAAATTGATAATGCCTCCTAAAAGTAGAACCCCTAAGGACAAGGGAAAGAAACTAGAGTAAAATCTCATGTTACACCCTCCTATTGACCTGGATCATCTACCCTTAGTTGATCTACAGTATAAAATCGTTGAGACAAAATGTCAATTCAACTGGTTCGAACTTAATTATCGTTTGAATAAGAGATTCTTCGACCATAAAGATGAATTGAATCCATGGAAGTCTACCCTCCCCCAATTCATGCTCCCACAAACCCATCATTTCCTTGAGCTAGTCTCATGTTGTCAACTTAGCTGTATACCCTCACAAAGAGAAATTATGAGCTACAATGGTGAAATTTTGATCACCATCACAGCCGAAGCCATATCTCAAATTCTCCAAGTAATAATTCCAGAGTCTTCCAAGCCACTGTCAGTAGACTCTCTCACAGAGTTCTACAAAAATTTAACCTTCCAACAGAAGGCTAATATATTTGAAATATTTCTTCCTGAAGGTGCCCAATTACCTAAAACAAACACACCATATTCCTATTTTATGTCCCCTAAGGTAACCAAGAACATAATTAGCATCATCTTGTACCTACTTGGTGTAGAAATTTTGAATAATTTAACACATATTCAACAGAGATTATCCTGATCATGTACTATTGTGGAAAACATACACAATACATAAGCTCCTGTACGTTGATCATCAATATAGCAGCCTCAATAACAATAAAACATCAAGAGCATTCACATATTAACACAGTATGTATCCCGGGAAAAGCATCTCGCTAAAAACCCCAACTATCTGTATATTAATGATTGAGTCATGTAACATTACACAGCATAATAATTCTCACAAGTATCTCCACCTCTGTTACACACAATACAGCTCAGATCTGAATCAATAACTCGCTCAAATCTCCTCCGCTGCTTGCCTGCCTCCGCTACTCAATCCTGCAAGAAGAACTGATGATGATTCCAAGGCAACCATGTATTTACTTGGCTAAATAACGTGAGTACAAGCTACAATGTGGGAAAAATCATTGGCATACTCAATCCCTTTGATTGTGCAAGATCTGATGCACAACTATAGTCACAACTGATAGCAATCTGATTCTCTAACACCTGTCCCTGCTGAACTGAACATGCACTGACATGCAACTGAGTTAACTGATGTATTCATTAGTTGTATTATGAGTTAATAACTTGTGAATTAATTAATAACTAATTCACCCAACTCATCTCTAGTCTATTTTCCAGTTAGACTAAATACAACCAGTTTAACAAAGCTAAACTGAACACAACTCCATCAACTGCACCTCCAGTCCACTAAACTCAACTCACTTGAGTTCTAACTGAAGTCCTGCATGCAAATATTAGTCATCCCATAGGTAACCACGTATTTCCTTCTGGGATCTGCATGTACCACATCCGTAGCTCATCCTGAAGTGCTCCAAGAGAATAAGACAAAGTTATAGTCTAAATATTATTATGAGCTAATAATATTTGACTGTTCTATATTTAGACTGAGCAGTCACTCCGCTGTGGTCTAAAAATAGAAGTCCATCTATTTTTCCCAACTTGATCAATCATCCATAACAGCAACCTGCAATCCATAGACATGATCCATATGTCTAAAAATAGACATAGTCTAAAAATAGACTTGCGCCAAAAATAGCCTGCGGGCCCACTTAGTGAAGGCGACTCTTTTCACTAAGCTCCATCATCTTGTTGCAATCTCAACATAAAAGACATAAGGGAAGAAGAGATTACTTACTTTTTGTAGTAATAATTGGTCATAGTCCCAAAAACTATTGAAATAAAAATGACTTTGTTAGTAACAAGATATGTGGATAATGGGCCACTTACTCCTTTACTAATTAATCTATGTGACTTGTAAAAAATAGAAAAATAAATTGGAAAAGATATGTGGAATGTGGCCACTTAATTTTCCCCTTAATTAAGCAATGTGAGAAATGCAAATCAAAATAAAATATTATGTAATTATTGTGACTAATAGTGATTAGTAAAGAAATAGGCAATCTAAACTAACTGGAAAAAAAAAAATGCAGAGGTGAATGTAATTCACTAAAGGCTATGAATCACCTAGGAAAGTAAAATTACAATTTTTTGCATGCTCTTTGTAAACCACAGGGGTTTTCCTATGCATAGATGTGCATGCACATCTTCCTGCGATAAAATTCGCATGGAAAGCGAAAAAAATTGAACAGTCAAGATTTTAGGCCGAAAACAGGTCCAAAATGTCCTGCAAAAAATCCAAAGAGGTGATGCATGCATAATGAAGTGATAATGCAGAGAGAAGGTCCTGTAAAAAATCTAGAGAGGTGATGAACGCATAGTGAAGTGATAATGCAGAGAGAAGGCCCTGCAAAAACAATTTTTAGAGTAAAGAAAATAAACTAGAGGAGTCACTAAATCTATATTAGTGCGTTTGTTGCTATGGGGTACCAAAGACACTTTCTTTATAGTTGGTTGTTCCCTGCAAAGAACATACAGATATAATTGGTTGTTGATAATGGACAAACATGAGTAAACAAAGCATTGTAAATGGTGAACAATGCATACATAAATATAAACTAAAAACTAATAAATAAACACATAAACAATGATTGATGAAGCAAACAAGTCAACTAAGTATGGAAAAGGCTCCCTTTATTGATTGTTGAATGTAGAAGAGATACAACAGATGAATACAAAAACACTTGGAGAGAATTCTTTGAAAAATGGTTCTCAAAAATCCTCAACAAGGAGGTTCCTTTCCTCAATCTCTTTGCAAGTTTCTCCTCTCTCTCAAAGAAGTATGAAAACTCTCTCAATGGTGAAATATCTTCCCACTAGAATGTTGGATTATTTAGGAGAAATTTTTCCAACATAACAATGCTCTAATTCTTCTTATTTTTGGTTCTCCAATGGCCCATTTATATAGAATTTTGAATTCCTCTTCTGTATCTTAGTTCATTTATGAGAAAATGACTTATGAGTAGGAAAAGAGGATCACTTGGGAGCTACATATCTCCAAGTAAACTCAAAATCGATGGTCCTTAACAGGTACATGTTAGGGAATCCCATCTCCCAATTGTGTGAAGTGGTCCTAGACTACTGACTCGAGCTTTTTTTCGATCACGTGGCTATCGAAGAAACAATCACGCGGTCACTAGTTTATACCTTTGGATGAGCCGTGTAGGTAGACTTTATAATTGAAACCTTTGGAGAATTTTTTTTATTTTTGTATTTCATGATGTTTCCAATTGGAAAGTATTCACCTATATGTTTTGTTGGACGACTTTGGGCATCATCTCGATTGTACAAATGTGTATATTATTTTTCCATGTTAACAAGTGGCATGTCCCTTCTTCTTCATAGAATGGTTCTACATATAGTGGTGGGCTCCAGTATTGCAGCAATGATGCTGCAACTCCTGGGACTCCCCTCTTTAATTTTATCAACCCGGTTGTGCATACGGTGATGTATGCACAAGTACTAGCTCTTGTTGCAGGCTGTCACTGGATCAGCTGGCACAAGTCCACTAGGAGCTTAATCCAACTTCTATGAGCTCTTAGAAGAAGCTTTTAACTGTGATGCATGAAAGCTAACTCAAAGGAGACTAATCTACTTGCAGAAAGAAGCTGAAAGCTGAAAGGAAATACAAAACCCTGGCAAACCCTAGTTTTACCGACTAACCCTACTAGTACAAGAAAAAGGATGAAAGCTATAGAAATGGATGCCATTGACCCTTGGGAAGCTTAAGTGCATGTGTCTAAGCTATTTCTGAAGTGAAATCTAAAAAGGAACATCTTTTTGTATTTTTGAATAATCTTGTAGAGTTACTTTGCATGTGTTTTGACTGTTGTTGACTGTGCAGAGGTTGATTGATGAAAGGAAATGGTGAATGCGCTTGCAGGAGGTTGGGAAGGTTAGAAGAGGGCCTAAGGGGTCCCTAGCACCCTTCGAGAGAGTTTCACAGTGATCAGATCTCGAAAGACCGCTCTCGTGAGCTTCTACAGGAAGTCTGCAGGGGTTCTACAGGATGTTCCGAAAGGGGATTTTGGAGGGTTGATGGTGGAAGATGGGTGAGAAAGTGGAAATGGAGGTTGGCTGAGGATTTGAGGAGGTCTAGGACCTGGTGAACGAAGCTATGGAGAGATGAAGATGGTTTTATTTGTTCAAGGATGGCGAGAGAGCAAGGTTGCACAAAGGTATGGAAATTAGGGCAAAGTGAGAAAATGTGGCAATTGAAGGGCAAGAATCTGAGTTAGGGGATGGAATAGGTTGCACTGATGGAGGAAGGGTAGGCAGGGAGGTTTCATAGGTGTTCTGTACGCTTTTTCCAAAACTGACCGAACAAAGACTATGCAAACCAAATGTCTAGCTATTCTGACCTAATTTGACCTAGACACCAGCAACCATGATGAACAAAAGTTTCTTGGCAGAAAATCATGTAAAATAACTATGCAAACTAAGAAATAATGGATCTAAGCATGTAATCACATCTGGTATCAACTTTTGCAACTGAGAATCTAACACTAGCAATTGCATGATGAAGCAAAAACAATGTTTTTGTGGCAGCAAGGACACCTTGGTCTCAGCTCATGGTCCCGAGGAGGGAGAGGTGAGATCCAGGGTTGCTTGATGGCCTTTTTTGAGGATATTTTCTGTTACCAACCTATCAAATCACTCTGAACCAAGAAAAACTTTTTCAATCATCAAAAATGACCTAGGTAACTAAGCAAGATTTTAATCCACTAGCAGCAATTATTTTATGAAGACGGAAAAAACATATAACAGTACACGGAGGAGGCCCTGGCGCTTGGGTCGGGCCCAACCCTAAGAGATATAGGCTCCTAAGAAGAAGCTCAGAACTGATGCAAAATGAAACTGATTTCCATTACTCAAAAAATAACCATGTCACAAAAATGTTTTACAATAGAAGCTCCAAAATGGGCTGAGAAACTGAGCAACACTAAAGTGTGAAATACAAACGTTCCAAAAAGTAACCTACAAAGGCTAGAAGCCTTCCTATTTATGCACTACAAGGACCTCCAACATCCCTCCTTAACTCAAGGGGCTTGGCTACTCCAAACTACAAGTAATCAGCCACTTTACAAAAAGATGCTCGGCTGCCCTTGGGGATCATCTTCGGTGGGCTGTTGAACTCCGATCTGATGGTGGAGAACTCAAGGAAGGGTCATTTAGTGAAAGAGACCCCCTTCCTACAAACCCTCAGCCTTGTCCCCTCATACTTGGTTGTCAACTGGCTCACAAATGCTTGACCTTGGTCCAAAAGATGTCCAAAAATCTGCAATAAGCACGCATTAAACTTCATGGGCAAGTGACTATTCTCATTCATTCAATTAACATAAATATACTCAAAAGCATGCATAAACTATGAAGAATGGTGGATTAATGGAGAACAATAGGCAAAATGAGCCCAATAAGTTACCTATTTTTGGGGCTCATCATATAGTAGAACACCGAGAATGGTGTTCCTTAAAAGGAGAGGGGATTTTGACACCCATTTCATTACCCAAAATTTTAGAATGTATTTAAGAACATATAATGATGGGGTGTCAAAATTGATGTTATGATGTCAAACTCTGTTATACGATGTAGTGTTTAATTTTATTGATAAAAATGCTAATCTGAAGAGAGGGGACAACCAACAAAATATGATGCCTTGGGGAGGGGGAAAGTTGACTTGAGAGGAAAAATATACCTTGTGTGAATATTTCTCTTTGATGTGATGGTTATTCTTCCCAAGAAGCTAAAAGGTTGAGAAGATGAAGAGTCAAAGTGTGATTATAAAAATAATAGGGAGGAACAATGAAGGGGTTTTTCTTCTTGGTTCTTAAGCTTCTAGTTTTTTCTCTCTTGTATTAATCTCTCTCTCTCTCTCTTTCTCTCTTAGAAAAATTGAATTGGAAAACAGATTCGAGAGAGAGCCCATAGAAATTCATACCTTATGGTTGGTTAATAGTTATGAGTGACAGCTTATGTGATAGGAAATATGAGTGTGTTAAATACCCCTGAGTTAAGTTCTCCTCATGGCATCACGATCTAGCACAACATTGGACAACTATGAGAAAAATTGCAACACATTTGAACCTATGGTGGGTGGAATGTGGCTCACCCTTCTTCAATGCTAGATTACAAAATATTTGACTTGGGATAAGTATCTCTTATGCATAATTATTTAACCGTTCTTTTGACAAGTTTATATGTATATGCATTTACCCTTAATCAAATTTATCTGGGCTATAGTTATTATACTATTTTAGTATAGATTTTGATATTTATTAAGTTTTGTATTGGAACTAGTTGAGGAAGATAGGCTTCCTAAATTTTTATTTAAATAGGTCATGTTGGCATTCCTGTTATAACTTTTCTTTTGGGAGGTTTCAAAAGTTGAAACTTAGATCCTAGTGAGGGGAAATATCATCAATTCTCTGATCCAATTGTAATATCTTGGGGCATAAAATTTTATGAAATATGATCAATTGAAGATGGGATTCCTTAATGCATCTTTAAACATGTCATATTGGCATTTATGCTATAACTTTTCTTCTCGAAAGTTCAAAAAGTTGAAACTTGGACCATACTGAGGGGAAATCACCTGATAAAATATTTCAAATCTTGCATCGAAATATTTTAAGAGATATTATTATGTTCCTCCTCTGTTAAATCCATCATTTATATATATGTTACTAAGTCATCAACATGTCACTCTAGCTTACAGACCCTGTTAGGTATGATTTTCTCCATCTTGGCTCTGTTTGTTTATATCTATGTTGTTCCCAACTATCTTCTGATCAATAAACAAGCATGTAACAATGTCAAATGGTTGTAGGAACATAGAGTAATAGGTATCGATTACCACCCCTATTAAGTACAATGCCCGTCATATCTTTGGTTGTTTGTATCTTTTTATGTTTTCCCTTCGAGATTTTGTTGGCATTTTTTCCTGAAAAGTGTTTTTTTTGTAGATTCAATTATTAATTATGGCTCGGTTAACAAATGGAATGGAATTTTGCTTATTTTCATATATATTTATTAGTTTCTTATTTCTAGCATCCAAATATTTCATTTTTTATTTTCATTATTATAGCATTGCTCTCTATTTAATCATTCTCAAGCTTGCCTCAATCAAATGCCTTTATATGTTGACCATATATTAAAATTTATTATTTTTTTAGGTCATCCAAATATTTATTTTTTAATTTTCATGATTACAACATTACTCTCTATTCAATATTTCTCAATATTGCCTCAATCATATGCCTTATATATGTTGATCATATATTCAAGTGCTTATTATTTCGTATTCCTTTAAAGGTTTACCATATGTTAAGATTTATTAGTTTCTTATATCATCCAAATATTTGATTTTCAATTTTCATCATTGTAGCATTTCTCTCTATTCAATCTTGCTCAATATTGCCTCTATCATATGTGTTGGCTCCTTCGTGTAGGTTTTAACCCAATATAGAAATTACCTACATACGAATTCTAAAACACATAAAATAAACAATGAGAGAGCATAACACATAAAACACATATACGCAAATATTTTCCCTTGAATCCCAAAACTAGGACTACCAACTTGATTTTTCATTATGTTCCTTTCAATGTTATAACACATATATATACATGTTGAAGCATCCAATACCATGGACCAAAAACCATCGCATCCAAAAATACGTGTGAAAATCATCCACAAAACCATAGGTGGGTCCGCCCAACCTAATATAGGTTCCAAAACCAAAATTTCCAGGGTGTTGCCTTGGACCCATAAAGTGGGGTTACCTGCACCCTCAAAACCCCTTGTGACCCCCTTCCCCCCCCCCGCTATGCAATCGACACAACGAAGGGGGGACTTCGCCCCTCCTCTAACCCCCCGGTTAACTACGTGGGCTAGTCATGGAAAGAATATAACACAACCCAACACTTTGTTTTTGGGGGACATAGTTTTTTATAAATTTGGACTAAGTTTGACCAAAGGGAAGTTTTGGAGGAAACAAACGAGGAAATAGGGAAAATCCACCAAGATTTGTCAGACACTGAAGATTGGAAAGAGGAAAATTTGGGGACATGCAAGCGCAATAGAGTCGCAATGGTCATCAATGAAAGATAGAGTAGTCACAACTGAGTAACACAAGCATCCAAGGAGGAAATGGTGGGGCATCTGAGGAAGAGACGGGTAGTTTAAGCAAGCAAAGTTTATAAAATATAAAGGAAAAGGAAACTAGGGGGAGAGAATATGCTTGTATATCGAGATGGTGTCGCTGAGTATGTTGGACTTAGATTTGTTTTGTGCTTACCTAATTTTGAGCTACTTTGCATATTGACCTTCTAATTCATATCTGAAGGGTCATAGAGCCAAAATTTAATGATGTTTGAAGTTAAATGGAAAGAGTTTCGGGATTGCTTATAGTTTTGAATGTGTTAGTTGAATGGGCCACTTTCAAAAATTTTCTTATGAATGAATATATATGCCTTCTATCTCTTTGGATGTTTTGCTACTTACCTTTTGCAATGGTTATATATCAGATGCTATGATTTCTAGATTATATGGAAATGCTAGTCTTTGCGTGAATCCCCTTTATGCTTGGTCCTAATACATATCCTAGTAAGGTCACGGCGCACCTAGGGTGAGATTCCTTATTCCTCTTGAGTAAGGTGAAAAGTTCAGTGTTACGCTAGACTACAGTGGATCCTTTGTTGACCCATGTGTCTGAACTCAGGGTCTCTTCCTTTTACAATTTTCCACCAACAAACAGTTCCATTACTAGGACCTGAAATTTCTAAAATGGATTTGGAACATGGTGTCAAGGACTTTTAAGAAGTATATTTAATATTTGTGACATGAGCAAGTAGAGGTTTATTTTTCAACAAGTGCAAATCTGTGACAAAAGTGTGAAGCTAGTGAAGGAAGAAGTTTTGTATGCAGAGCCTGAAAGTGATTAGTACGAGATATTCTGGTGTAAGTTTTTGGAATATATTTACACTTGGTTGTGAATTTTATAGACAAAATAAAGGTCAAAAATCATAGTATATCTCCCTGTAACATAACTTAGGCCAACCTACTCGAGTTACACCAGCATGATATAGACCTAACTCTCAAGTCATTGAATTTTGGGTATAAGCTACTTTAGAAGGATACATTATTGAGTTTGTTGTAGAAGTCCATTTGTCTTTTTCCAAGGCTGAGGTCGTGTTCAAGTCAGGGTTGAGAGGAAGAATTTTGAAGGAGATTCCAGTGTAGGTTAAAATTCCATGGTGGAAGAGAACCTACTTTAGATATAGGACCAATCCATAGTCGCTTAAATCCCCGGTAGTGGGGGAAGGATATAAGGGGAGGAGTGTTACCTAGATGCAGGATATGAAAATGTTAGAGAGATGGACGCAGATGAATTCCAGAAGGCTCAATAAATAAGCGCATAAATAAGGACGTGGATAACTTAAGAATGGTGAGAGAAGGCTTTGCAAGAGATCCATAGACGACAAAGGGAGCTACACCAAGTAGGAGTCGTGTTGAGTAGCCTAGAAGAACGAGAAGGAGGAGTGAGTTGGTTGGAGTTGAAAAATGATGGGGATAGATATAAAGTGAATCTTGGCCCATCAGGGGAGATTGGGACCGCTACGGTGATGCAGGTCAAAAGAAGCATCATATATTTCCTCTTGCTAGTAGAGATGGAGGCACTAGATGGGTTGGGGCCTACATGCCAAAGGGAGGGCTCGAATGACAATATAGACCTCCCTATGAGGAAGTTGTTTTTTAAAGATGATGTGTCTCCTGAGAATACTAACTTATTTCCCAACAACTTAGGTAGCACTTACCCCGACCTTCCCCCGGTACTTTATCAAGGGCCATGTTCAATTCTTATATAATCTAGTTAAAATTATAAAGGTACACAAAGTACATAATACCTACAAGATTGGTATCTCAAGTGGTATAAATAGTCGTTGTAATTCATGCCTCCAAGTGTCATCATTACCTGGCTCAGGGTCCATATTTGTCCCACCGGTTCAATCATGTATGGCTGGAAACATCGCGGGATATTTTACCCGATATCTTGAGTTCTCTAGGAAATGGAATGATGATTTCAAACAACATTGGTTCTTGTGTGAGGTTACCTTGAGGTCTTGCAAAAATATGGATGCCA
The DNA here is from genome assembly GCA_000404065.3 of Pinus taeda. Taxonomy (NCBI): domain Eukaryota; kingdom Viridiplantae; phylum Streptophyta; class Pinopsida; order Pinales; family Pinaceae; genus Pinus; species Pinus taeda. Next base: position 153,375 of record APFE030467005.1, on the reverse strand, counting down.
CGAAATTGATTGAATTTTAGACTACTCTCTAAGAAAGAGCATTGATATGGTTCTTTAAGTGGTCCACTTAGCAGTAGAATCTAAAAATAGATGAAGTTCAACAGGAATTCATTCAAGAATTCAAAATTCCACAGAATGACGAACAAGGGTTATCTAACTGTGGTAAATCAAGCAGCGATAGGGAGAAATTGTGTGGGAAATGATTTGTTATGTAACCAGATCACAAAATATATAATTTAATGACTTCAAAATTAGCCTCTTCAAGGGGGAAACCTTCTTTACATCACATAAATGAAAAAATATTGAATGATACAAATGACTAGAACTCCTTGTTATATATAGGAGTCTAAGGGGTCATAATTTAATTAGAGTCTAAATAACATTGATAATATAAGGACACAAAAATATCAATGTTGGGCTTCTATGGGGCATAACAATAACAATATGGGGGTTACATGGGCACAACAATAACAATAGGGGGTTGCACTAACAATAAAAATAAATGGGATACATTAGTATTATAGGGACCTAATATGCTCCTCTCCTTCAAAAAAGTGTTGTCCTCAACGCTTGAGTAGTTTTGGATGCTTCTGTATAAAATTCTCACCCTCCCATGTGGAACCTTCAACAGGTAAGTTCTTCCACTTAATGAGATACTCTGAAATTGATCAATTTTGTAGTTGTCGAGTTCTTATTTCCATGACTACTTAAGGATCCAATATGATTTTTCCTTCTTCATCTAGTTCGGCAAATATTTTTTGAATTGGGAGTTTGTCACCAATAATCTTTTTTAAGCATGAAACATGGAAAACTAGGTGTACTCGGGAAGATGTACACAGCTCCAATTTGTATTCCATGGTAACAATCATTTGCAACACCTTGTAAGGACCATATTAATTGGGTAATAACTAAGTATCCTTATTGTATTGCTTTAGGGACATTTGTTTGTATGTTTGTAGCCATAAAAATATCCAATCTCCTACATCAAAACTTCTTTCAATGCAATGTTGATCAGCCTATTGTTTCATTCGATTTTGCACCAGAGTGAGGTTATCCTTTAAGAGTTTGAGAACTTATTGTTGATGCCCGATGTGATCTCCCACTACTTGAACGTTAGAATTTTCCCTTAAAGATGATGTGATGGATGGTGGATGATATCAATAAATTTCCATAAATGGGGTCATTTTTGTTGTATTATGGAAGAAAGTGTTATACCACCATTCATCCATAGGTAACCATTTGACCCATTATGTTTGTTTAACAGATACAAAACAAAAAAGATATCATTCCAAACATATGTTCGCTATTTCAATTTTCCCATCAAATTGAGGATGATAAGATGAGCTATGAGCTAATTGAGTACCCAAACAAGAAAATAATTTCATCCAAAAATTTTCAGTGAAAATGGGATCTCTGTCACATAAAATAATCTTTGGGTTTCCATGTATCTTTTGAATTGTTTACATAAATGCAGTAGCAAGTGTATTGGATTTAAATGGATGAGATAATGCACAAAAGTGTGCATACTTGGTAAGTCTATCAACTACCACCATAATGACACTCTTTACTTCAGACTCGGGTACACCTGTGATAAAATCCATTAAGACCTCCTCTCAATGTTGACTTGGAATGGCCAGTTTGTAACAGACCCAGAGTCTTAATTGTCTCAAATTTTTTGTTGGAAAACCAAAAATTCTGCCACAAACTTCTGAATATCAAATTTAAGTCCATCCAAAAAAAATCCTTCTTGACCCTGTAGTAAGTTTTTAAAAATTATGTGTGCCCTACTATGGGGGAGATGTGCAATACCAAAATAATCTTTTGTTTTGAGTTGGGAATTATTACAAAAACATTAGTGATATGTGTACCATGAGTTCCCACACCTCATCATCATTCTTCCATTCATCCCTTGCTTCAGTTATCCAATCAGGTTGGATAATAGAAATAACACAAAGAAATGCTTCCACATCCTCATCCTTTCTTGAGACTGCACCTGCAACAACATTTTTCTTCCCTTTTTTGTAGATGATTTTATAGTGATAACCCAACATCTTGGTGACCCATTTTTTCTGCTCTTTTGAATATAATATTTGTTCTAATAATTATTTAAGACTATCGTGATATGTTTTTACCTTGAAGTGCCTTCCTATTAGGTAAGGTCGCCATTTCTTTAGTGCATGTAGTATTGCCAACATTTCCTTCTCATAAATAGGCTTGTGTAAATACTTTCCCTTAATTGGATGACTTTCAAAACAGCACCAATTCCATTGTCTCTTTAATATGCTCAAAGCCCTTAGGTTCTCATGGAGTCCAATAAAATGCATCTTTCTTCAGTAATGTTGTTAGAAGTGCTTCTATTCTCCCATATCTCTTTAAAAACTTGTGATAGTACCCTGTCAACCTGAGAAATACTTGAATATGCTTTAGGGTTATGGGGATTTTTCGTTCCTTAATGGATTCAATTTTGTTAGGGTCTACCTTAACACCCTCATGAGATACAATATGACCCAAACATTCCACCTCCTATACTCCAAATAATCACTTGGATAGTTTTGCATATAATTGTTTCTCATCCAATTTTGAGCACCCTATTAACATGTTGAACCTAATCCTTCCATGCCCTATTAACATGTAGATTAGTATATCATCAAAAAATAATAACACAAATTTTCTAAGGAAGGGTTTGAAAATGGAATTCATAAAACCTTGAAATGTGGAATATGCATCAGTAAGGCCAAAAGGCATGATAAAAAATTCACAATGACCTTCATGAGTTATAAATGTTGTTTTTGAGATGTCTTCAGTCTTCATTCTAATTTGATGATATCTTGAATAAACATCCATCTTGGTCACTTGTTTAAGACTGAATTCTAGAGGATGTATGAACCCTAACTTCTTCAGCCCATATCTCAGAAAATATAGTGAATCAAGATCTAAAATTCCTTAAAAAGGCTCACCAAGATTTCATCTCCATGTGATTGAACTTCATCTTTGGATCTTCATTTAAAAAAATTTGTATCGAAAATTACAAGATGGCCTATTTGAAGCTGTGAAACCCTAGAATCCAAACTCTGACACCAAATGTTATGTAATCGTATCACAAAATAGATAAATCAATGAGTTCAAAATTAGCCTCTTTACTGGCGAAAACTCCTTTACATCACATAAATGAACAAGTCTTGAATGATACAAATTACTAGAACTCCTTGTTATATATAGGATTCTAAGGAGTCACAATTTAATTAGAGCCTACATAACAATAATAATGTAAGGACACAACAATAACAATAGTGGGCTTTTATGGGGCATAACAACAACAATATGGTAGTTACATGGGAAAAATAATAACAATAGGGGGTTACACTAACAATAAAAATAAATGGGATACATAAGTATTATAGGGACATAACATGATTCAAAGGTTTAAGGATTCCATTGGCAAACTAAGTTAGCCCATTGATCCCAATCACCAGCAAGATTGGTTCATCAAAGCATTGTTTCCACTCACCCGCACGTTGTTGACTCAGCAGAATATTGACACCCTACAATATGTGCTTGAGCATGTAATCAGGATCAAGGCTATGATAGGATATTGACACGAACACTGATGAGGAATAGCTTCCCATGATCCTAATCTCAGAGGATTGCAGCATCAAATCATTGATTTGACAGAGAAGTTAAGTGACATGGCCCATTGCGACCTTGTTAAGTATGTGTTATGTTATTGCCATGACTAGCTTCATGTGCAGACCCAATAATAGTTGGGTTGACCTAAAGATGGTGGGCGTACCTCCCCATGGTTTTGGGCATTATTGTTTTCTTCCAATGGTATTTTGTAGACCTTGTTAGCGCTTGGAATTCACCTAGGCTGAGATAGACAAACTCTCAAGGCTACATCAAACCATTTCACCTCGTAGCTAGCCCTACGAGGTATGAGAAGGCTCTCTCGGGTTAGATTCGGTAGATCTTTCAATATGATGAGCTGACCAATTAGGAATAAAGATTTTAGGCTAGTAAATTGATAAGGGGGGTTGATTTAAAGATTTTTGGGTTTTTGGTGGCAATTGGAGGGAGTGCAATTCAGGGTGCGGGGATTGAGCACAATTTTTGCAGGGGGATCTTTGGGACAAGGTAGGAGTGAGCGCTGATGCCTTAATCTGAGATGGATGATCAGGGATGATAGAGAAAGAGCTAAAGAGGGAAAACAACCATTTGAATCCTCTCTAGACAGTAGAAAACATTAATTTTGAACAAACTAAAAAGCTGAGCATGTCAAAGCATGTATTCAAACTTTACCACTTCATCTGTCCAAATAGAAGCAAAAGAGAGATGTAGAATACATAAAAAAACTTACAAGAAAATGTAGAGAACACACCATCAACACAACAATCCACAAGAATCCACAAGGATGTCTGCAAAACCCTGGCCTTCTTCCTCTTTAAATTGCAAAGATAGATGTACAATATACAATAAAGCTTTCTTCTCCCTCTAGAGTCCAACCTTCCAACCCCTCAAAATGACTAAGAAAACACATAATATAGGCAAGTTAACCTCTTCCCTTGCCTCTAGGGGTCGAGCTCATCCTTCTAGGAGCAGTTTGAACTAATTCCAAACTAAGCACTAGATAATAGGTAGCTCAACAACTTGCCTCTATTACTTAGCTAACTGATTCATGCATTAATTATTCACTTTTTACATCAAGGAAGCTTCTAGAAGGGTAAAGAGAGATAAAATCTATCAAAGTGCCATGAAAATATTACATTTATCCATCATTTACAAGTAAAAATGGTCAACCATAGTCAAAACAGAGTTTTTTGACAAAAAAGGTCAATTTTGGCAAAGCTGGCTCTCACTGCCGCGCCCCCTGGCTCTCACTGCCGCGCCCTTTGCTGCAACTTTTGAGTGGGTTACACTGGTCCAAATCAGGTGCAAGATGGCTCATTGGAAAGCTTGGTCTGTCTACTTTCCATCTCAAGTGGAATTTCTCAATTTGGAGTTGATTTCCCCCTCAAAAACCATTTCTCCCAAGGTCACTTTCTGCAATTCTGGCAAAGCTGGCTCACACGGTCGCGCCCCCTGTAGTTTAGGTCGCGTCCCTTTGCTGCAACTTTTGAGTGGGTTACACTGGTCCAAATCATGTGCAAGATGGCTCATTGGAAAGCTTGGTCTGTCTACTTTCCATCTCAAGTGGAATTTCTCAATTTGGAGTTGATTTGACCTGTTGAAAATCAAATCTCCCAAGACTGGTCAAAAAGTGCCAAATGAGGTTGCCTGAAAGAAGAGTGTTGTTGCAGTCAAAGTTTGAATGCCTTACTCAACCCCAAATTGAGCTCATGATAGCTCATTAGAAAGCTCTTTGTGTCTAGTTATCATTTTAGCCATCACGAAAATCATTTGGCCAACCAAGCTAGGAGAAAACTTGATTTGTCCAAGGTCACTTCAGAGGTGTCTTTGATTCTCCCGAGGCAACGGTATTCTTGACATTTCTTTAAAACCATGACACCTGTGAAAAAAGTAAAAGACGTTTTTCTTCTTTGGCATGTTGTGGACAAAAACCGCTCTCAGTTTTCCAAAATTCATCTCTGACTGCTCTGAAACATCATTTGAGTGAAACTTGCCCTGATGTGTGAAACAAG
>APFE030467005.1:38740-143447 GCA_000404065.3 Pinus taeda | reverse complement strand
GAGGCTGTGAGATAGATGTGTATTCTGTGTGAGCGAGAAACAGAGAGGTGAGACTGTGAGAGAAGACAGAGGATATTACAGCGGATTTGCTGTAGGTTGTGTCTCTCTTCATTTTGCTGGATAATAGAAAGGAAGGACTGGCTGTTCGAGGTGGACGTAGCCCAAACTGGGTGAACCACGTATATCTGTGTCTCTCTTGTTTTGTGCGCTTTCTGTGTTTATATTTCTGCAATATTTTATGTGTTCCATTGCTCCGTAATATATAATTTTCTAACAATGACAAGGCATACCTTTAGGTTCAAGAGGCCCACCTTCAAACATATGATCATGAATGATGGGTGAGAGACCACATGGCTGGATCAGGTGGTAGAGAAATAGCACAATGATCTAGTTGGTGGTTGCAAAGGGCTGTTGGCTGTCAACTAATGACCATCTTGGAGAAGTTTTTTCTCCTAGGGATATCACCACCCAAAAAATGGTGGGTAAGAAGGCCCAAAGGCTTTAACTTTGATGGTGTGGTAATCCGAGTTAGAGAGCATGTTCTATATCCGTTGACGGGAAAACCTATAGATCATGAGAAGAAGAAGTAGGAGCAAGTGTAGGTTCTAGAGGCTCAGAGGGAGCCAAGTTCTAGTGGGAGTTTGCAGGTTCAGAGGGAGAATGTGTAGCACAAGAATAACATGTTGCCAGTGGGGAGTAAGGGTATGTGTATAAATAGCAAGAAGGAACCATGGGATGACATGAAAGAATTTCAAGAGAAGAAGCAACATGAGGCTTCTTATGGTAGGGATACTATCCATAAGGGAGAGATTCATGCTACAAGGTTTGATATAATAGTGAATGGTAGGAGTTGGGCCAGTTTCGCCAGTAGTGACAATTATGACGAGTTGCTACCTAGTGGTGGAAGTACCCCCATTTCTAAGAGGGAGTATTGATATTTTTGTCTTGGAAGGTACTCCAAACCCTAAGATAAAGTTTGTGGAGGAATTTGACCCATATGGGCTTTGTGGGCAAGAGTACCCAAGTTGTGGGCTTTGCACAAAAAGTTGTGGGTGTGAATTCAAGAGTAATTTTCGATATTTGATCCTTGGAGCATATGTAAAACCCTTAGTGGAGCAAGGGGCTAAAACAAAGAACTAAGGGAGGCCTTGTCAAATGGAGGAAATGAATTATATATTTATGAGTAGTGGGTCATTTAGAAAAAAAGTAGATTTCCTTTGCATTAGGAGAGCCCTAGAATAGGGCTAGACATTGAACCTTAAGAACGTCTAAATATAATATGGAAGTGTTACACAACATGTTGTCCCATGTACTCCCTGTTCCATGATCCTGGAGGATCTCTACAATGAACCCTACATGCTTTCCCTTCATGAAAATCCTCCCATTGTGTCCCTCTTCATGAGCAGAAAAATTCCCTTTTGCATCATTTCCCAAAAATATTCTGTTTTTCCTAGTTTACAAGACTGATGCTAATGAACTATGTCCTCCTCATGTTGATATGCAGGGATTACAACTATCCTTAGCACCGACCAGAGTGACTGAGCCTTTTTCTAGTCGCGCTGATCCTCTTTTGGAAAGTTTTTTAATTAAGGAGCCGAAGCTTCTAGCTCTAGAAGCTTCGCAACAGAATTCTGGTAAATGGTTAGGGTAGATGGAGTTGAGGAGGTCAGTTTGGGCTCCTTTCCCATTAGGATGGAACTACCTCAAGAGATAAGACCTTCTCCCATGAGAAGAGGCACCATCTCCCTTCCATCCATGCTATATAAACCTCCATTTTTCCCAAGCACAGGCTAGTTCTAATTAGGCTCTGGTTGAAGTTTTTATTTTGGAGTAATTGGGAAGTTATTCATAGTTGTAGCTCTCTAGTTGTGTGTGAGGGAGAAGTGTGAATTTGGTTTAGTGTGAAGACTAAATGGAAGAGCCTTAAAACTACCATTGTTGAGGCCATCATGGAATTATAATAGAAGTGTGTGGGAACCCGGATTTGTCAAAGGAGAAAAACAACGTCAAGGCAACGATTGTAATCTCTTATTGATTTAATATATGCATAGCTATCAATTGACTTCCTACATAATATTTCATCTCACATGTTTATGGCTTAATGTTTCTTGACTTGTTAAGTAGGTTGAATAAAATTTGTATATTATCATGGTTTTTGTCTACTGTTGTCTACTTGTTTCAGGTGTTCGCAAGAAGAAATAGAAGATAGTTGGAGTAAGGAAGTAAGGTCGTCATCAAATGGATAACGTACTAAGAGTCAGGCCCTCTTAATTGGTTCTAACCTAAGGAAATCTTCCATAGAATGTCTTGTTTGTGGCTAGACCCGCTCTCAGGCTAGAGGAATTGTTTGCATCCAAACTTAGAATTTTACTTCGCCACAAGTTGGCGACCATATTGGGGATCCAATCCTTCTGTTTGATTGATTGTCATTTTATGGTTTTGTGTGAACTTTTCTCATATCACCATTTCCATTTAGTGTTCTCTACTTTGCCTGGTTTGCTGCTCTGAGCTTGGAATTTATAGTGGAAATTATGGTCTTAACCTTTGAAATTTTTTATTTTTTTTCTTTGAATCCTTGGTCAACGCGTTTATTTTTCTGACAGTCATGCCTGTCAGCACGAGTTTCTAAAAAACATTCACGCCGAACCCCTTTTGGTGCATGTTGTCAGATATGCAATCACTCTGATTCCTGTAGGTGAAGATCAAGGTTTCCCCTAGATCATAACTAGTGTGTCTTGCCCTCTTAATTTATGCCTATTAGCTCATTTTGCCTATGTTCTCCCTAACTAGAAAGCTTCAATAGCTTGATTTGTGTTCTTGTGTGGTTTAGCCCACTCTCTGATGTGTTAAATCTAGCCCTATGTGAAGTTCTTTTTCATTTTTTCTTTGAATCCCTTAATCAATGGTACTTGTAGCCTCGCCAGTCATGTCAATCAACCCATCAACGCTAGTTGTAGTCTGGACAATCATGTTGACCGGTGCTAGTTTTTAGTTAGGCAGTAGTGCCAGTCTCTGAGTTAAGAAAAAATAATAATTTCTCCCATTCCAGTGCCAGTGTGTCTTGACCTTCAGACTCTCTTCTTTCACATAGAAGTGACTAGGATGCTTTGTTTGTTGGTTTTGATTGATTGATTGGCTTGAAGTTTCATTCCTTGATTTTTGAGATGTTGGATGGTCTATATGACCCTAGGGCATCTAGGTCAATTAACGTTCATTTGTTTGTTTACTCATTGTGTCAAGTTTCTAATTTGCTGCTTCATTTAATCCATCTTTCAGTTGCAATATCTTCACTGCTTCATTTTCAATTGAATGAGTGAAAGAGTCTCATTTGTTATCTTATTGTGAGTGCCTCTTTTCTCTTTCCAAGCATAGATTACATTGATTGGTTTTTCGATTGAAGCCTTTTTGTGTTTGGTTTGTTCGATTCAAGGAAAAAGTTGCTTTTAGTTTCATTTACCATGCCTTGGATTTGATTGATGCTTGTTTGTTCGGAATTGTGAAAATTTTCATTAAAGTGCTTTATGTGAAAGGTTCATTTTGCATTTTATGAAAACAAGAACATCGTTCTAGTTTACTTAAGCAAAATTATTGCATTAGTAGCATTGTTGAGAAGCTAGAATTGCATCATCATAGGCATGGAAATGAAATGGAACTTATTTTGTTGTTAAGGTAAGATTAAGTGCATTTAGGACATATATTAGTGAAATATTTCATTCTTTGATTGTTGCGTTGATTTTGTGTTCCCTATCTCTCAATTAGTGTTAACTTTCATCGAAGACAAAGATCTCTTTTCTCATATAGCTTCATGTAGGAGTTTTGTTAGATGGCCGTGGTAAAACCTTGTAATTGAAACCTAATTCAAGATGAACCATTAAAATATACTGAATTAACCTAAGGAAGCATTGAAACTTAACATTCACATTTAGAGGTCTAAGCTAGAGACTTGTTCCAGTGTCTTTAAACCTAGCAACTGTCATTTGCTTTGGCATTAGACAATGCTAGTACGGACTTGTGCTCCTTGTACTATCGTGTATATAAAGGGAGACCCCACTAGGTTAGTAATCCTTTATCTGTAGGAAGCTGAGTCTGCCACCTTGTAAATGTTATACACTGAACACAACATTTGGGGAGATTTCCTGCCCATACTTCTTGGTTCGTCGGGGGTATTCTGCAGTTCATGGTTACTTGGTAATCATTTTTTCCTAGATTATCCTGAGTAGTCATTTTGGTCTTTTTGACTCGTTAAATTTAAAAGATCATCGAGCACTTGTCCTTTCAAGCTCGTTAACTCCAAAAATGACTAGAGTCATATTTCGTCCTTTCCTCGACTCTTAAAACATGAAAAGGTAAAGTTTTTTTTCAGTGTTTTAAAATTAACTTCCCACGGAATATTCATGGTAAAAGTTATCTTCCTTAGTAATTATTTAGGTTCAATTCCAATGGAAAAATTTCCAGAGTCCACCAGTCAAGCATTCCCCTCAGATGAGAATTATGGTCCTTTTCCTTCTTTTGGAAACACTGGTGCTCCTTATATGGTGACGTTGTCCCTTCCTAGGTTAACCATTGGTTTACTTGTTTGGTTGTTTTCGACCTTAGTGGTCCCGAGCATCCCGACTCCTATCTAAACTTCTCCTTCATTCGAATCATGTCACGATGATTCTAAGGTTGACCCCTCGCCTTATTCCCCCATTTCTTCACCCTCCTCTTCTACTTAGCCTAGTGAAAGTTTCAAATCTAGTAACTAGGAGGCTAAGAAGAAGAAGAAGAATTCAGATAAGCAAGAGGCCAACCATGCAACTATTGCTCTAAATGCACTTCCTGTCGACAAACCTACTGATCCTCTGTGGAAGGTAAAATTCCCTTGCAAGTTGTGTAAGGGTGACCATCTCCTTCGAGACTGTCTTGGCATTCCCAGTCTTAGAGGTATGGTCTCAAAATATGGGTCGACCATCCCCATCAACCTTTGGAGATCATGTCGATGTTGCACCCTCAATTAGCGATGCTAAGAAGAAAGGGAAGATTATATTCCCTTGTAGGTTATGTGAAGGAGAGCATCTTCTTCACCTTTTTCCTCTTATGGATAAAGCTTCCAAAGTTTGGGAAAACCTTACAACTCCTCAACCCCAACTTCTTATTGGTTATCAAAGGCTTTCTTTTGACCTTCTCCCAGTTGGTAAAGAGATTGACTTGAACTCATCCCTTGTCGATCTGGCTCTTCTTGAGTGTGACACTCTTATGTCTTTTCTCGACCAACCATCGATCAAAAAGAATGTCGACTTGGTTCTGCATTTAGTTGTTCACTCTGTTCCCGAAAAGAGTAGTGATCATCATATTTCTCATGTTCTTGTCATCTCCTTAGATTCTCATGAATCGAAGAGTGACCCTTCCATCCCAGTTGTTCAGGAGATTTCTTCTCCTTCTCCTGTAGGGCATGGGGGCAATCATATAATGCCCCCACCAAGTAGTTATGTCATTTCTTTTGATTGGAGTCAATTGATTTCTTTCTTCCTTCCATATTATGTGCCTTTCCAGATCACAGTACAAGCCTATAATATGATAGTACATGACACTATAGTAGATGAAGGTGCATCAGTTAGAATCATGTCTTCTACTACTTGACAAGATTTGGGTTTCACACATCTTGTGCCTGTCACCCAGAATCTGTTGGATTTCAATGGAGGAACCAGTCAACCCTTAGGATCCTTCCAAAATTCCCTATTACTTTGGGTGGAAAGACCGTCTATATAGACGTGATGGTAGTCCAAGATCCCTTGGATTTCAATCTTCTCCTTTGATGCGACTATGTTTATGTCACGAGAGCTCTTGTTTCTTCACTTTTCCATGGGGTTTGTTTTCCGCATGAAGGGAGAATCATGACCATTGATCAATTGTCACTCATTGGTCACTAGGCACCTCCTTTGCAACCATAATGCCCTATCGGCTCTTGTTTGCAAGCAGTATCGTCCCCACCATAGGTCAATTATGTGGCTACCCGTTCTGTCTTCATGTCTGTTGATGATCACAAAGTTGGTATTGTACATTATGTACTGGGGGCATTGGAACCTGATCTGTCTTTGGTACCAAATGACATGTATTCCTCCCAGAGTGTGGTTCTTCCATCTAGTGAAGACCTCTAGGGAGCCATGTTCTCTTATGGGTCATGAACAGATGTCGTGAGGATAGTTCCTGGTCTTGTTTCAACCTCGTTAAAAGATGAAACAAGGAGTCATGAGGATAGTTCCAAGTCTTGTGTCAACCTCGTTAAAAAATGAAACAAGGAATGTGAGCATAGTTCCTTGTCTTGTGTCAAGTTCATTAAAAAATGAAACAAGGGCCATGAGGACAGTTTTTTCATGTGTCTACCTCGTTAAAAAATGAAATAGATGTCCAAGGATAGTTCTTTTACTATTTCAACCTCGTTAAAAAATTAAACAACTCCCTTTTCGAAATCGAGTCTTTGATTACGATGTCATAAAATCCCAGTTGAGTCTTTCCTAGACCTCGAAAGTGAACCTTCATTCCATCCACCCCGTTGAATGAAATGAAGCTTGGGGGGCATGTATCTCAATTTGAGTCATTATGCTGGGGGCATGTGATCTTTTTCAAGCATAATTTTTCATTTCAAGCTTGTGTAAACATGAAACCGAATTCAAGGACAGTTCCCCATTGTTCAAGCTTGTGTGAAAATGAACCCATGCCCAATTTTAACCCTCGTGATCACCATTTTTGTCAGCCTCTCTTCTCAAATAAGCCTTGTTTTTTTCTTCATTCCATTGTTGATCTCTTTAGCCGATCATATGCTTTCACTTAGTTGTTTTACCCTCTCTTGAGGAACCGCAGTGATGAGTGGTTTTGTTAGCCATCCTCTTGACCATTACATGTTTTGAGCAGTTCTACCATAACCAAAACCAGTTTCTAAATTTTATACCACTCATTCCTCTAGGACGAGTCACCTTTAAGCTCTTTTCTGACTCGTAAAAGATAAAAATATTACCAAGTATTTTTTCCCTTTTTAACTCGCTAAAGAGAATAAAATAGGGTGTTTGCTTTCAGCTCTTTTCCCATTCTTTAAACACAAAAAGATTGTCGAGATCTTGTCATTTTGAACTTGTTAAAGGCTACGAAATGTCGTTTATCAAGTATATGTTTACCCCTTTTCGGGATGGGATGAACTATTTACGAAAAAGGTACTCCTTGATTGAAATGGTCAAGCGGTTCTCTCAAGTATTTTTTTCTACCTTTTCGGGCTCGAGAGACACCAATGTACAAAAAGGGACCTTGTGGAGTTTTCTTTTCTGTGTCTTTTTCAAACTCTCTAAACATGAAAAAGATACTGAGTTTCACCTTTTTCAGACTCGTTAAAATATTAAAAGACATCAGATTCATCACCATGACAAACATGAGCTTCTCCTTCCTAGGGCTCATTAAACTTACTAGGTCGAATTCATCTGAAGGATGAACTTATAGTGCAAGCATATGCTATCCCCTTCAAGCTTGTGATAAAAAATAATTCAGGTACCTGCCAGAAATGGTGGGGGAAAATTTGGAAATTCGATCAGTCGTGTCGGCAGCTCACTCTTGAACATGACACTTTCTGTTTCATGTTGGGTTGGGATATCCTCCTTTTCATCGTTGACCTTCTTAGGTTGGGCCATTTATTTTTGCCTTCTATTTGATCGCTACCACGTCATCATGACCACCGATCCTATGGATCCGAAAGCTCCCAAACTTTGAGTCGTGTCACTGATATTTTCAAGAGTTGTCCTTCTATAGTTACACTTATCCTCGATTCTATGTATCATCCAAATCATTTTTCATCCCTTTGTCTCATGTTTATGATGTGAGATAAATCATGGCCCTCCTTTGACATGGTTGCTTCCTGTCGACTTTAGCTCGTTATCCAAGAATTTGACCAAGAGACTCCCTTCCAGTTCCTTAGAGCTTGCATGCCCTAATGGAACGTTCTTCACTCTAGACAACAAGTTCACATCATTGGCTTTTGATCAAGTGATTTCACGGGTGTTAAACTTCAGTTCCTTTATTCACATTCCGTGAATTGTGCTGAGAGTACCTTGAGGACCATTGTCATTATTGGTGGTTTCTCTTGCGCTCGTTAACAGTTCACATCATCGATTGGTAACCAAGTGATTTTCTATCATGTTCGATGTCAACACATCTATTCACATGTTAGAATTTGTGCTTTGATCGGATCATGTTGGAGCACAAGACCTTGGGCTCAAATTACAAAAGTCTAGGTTGCAAGGTAGTGTGTCATGATTGTGTTGATATGCACGTCTCTTTCAGATGGGTGGCTGCGACCATACCATGAGTTATCATATGTGATCCTTCTCATTATTGGATGGTTGTGATCATACCTTGGTTTTGGTATGATCCTCTTTATCGGATGGTTGCATCCATACCTGGATCCATTTACATGATCATTCTCCGGATGGTTGTGTCCATGCCGCGACTCATGTATCATTTGACAGTGTTTTCAGTTATGTATATGTATCTATACTTGCTTGGAGGTTTTCCAATGGCAGACTCGGGTTCCTTGCACTGATTCATTAAGCATTTCACCCCTCACTCTAGTTCGGCCTTCACACTTTAGGGGGCATCTGTTACAGATAATTTTGTCACTCTCCCTGTACTCCCCATTCCATGATCCTTGAGGACCTCTAAAGTCAACTCTACAAGCTTTCCCTTCATGAAGAAAGTCCCTTTGTGTCCCTATTCACGAACGAAACATTTCCCTTTTGCATCATTTCCCAAAAATATTTTATTTTTCCCAGTTTACAAGACCGACGCTAATGATCATTGTCCTCCTTGCATCGATATGCAAGGATTAGAACTTTCCCTAGCACTGACCAGAGCGACTGATCCTTTTTCTAGTCACGTCGATCCTCTTTTGGAAAGTTTTTTAAATAAGGAGTCGAAGCTTCTAGCTCTAGAAGGTTCACAACAGAAGTCTGGTAAATGGTTAGGCCGGATGGAGTCAAGGAGATCAGTTTGGTCTCCTTTCCCCTATTAGGATGGAACTCCCTCAAGAGATAAGACCTTCTCCCATGAGAAGAGGCACCATCTCCCTTCCATCCATGCTATATAAACCTCCCTTTTTCCCAAGCACAAGCTAGTTCTAATTAGGCTTTGGTTGAAGTTTTGATTTTGGAATAATCAACAAGTTATTCATAGTTGTAGCTATATAGTTTTGTGTGAAGGAGAAGTGTGAATTTGGTTTCGTGTGAAGACTAATGGGAAGAGCCTTAAAACTACCATTGTTGAGGCCATCATGGAATTATAACAGAAGTGTGTGGGAGCTTGGATTTGTCAGAGGTGAACAACAACGTTAAGACAACGATTGTAATCTCTTATTGATTTAATATATATGCAACTATCGATTGATTTCCTACATAATATGTCATGTCACATGTTTATGGCTTAATGTTTCTTGACTTGTTAAGTAGGTTGAATACAATTTGTATATTATCATGGATGTTGTCCGTTGTTGTCTACTTGTTTTAGGTGCTCATAAGAAGAAACGGAAGATAGCTGGAGCAAGGAAGCAACATCGCCATCAAATGGATAGCGTACTAAGAGGTAGGCCCTCTTAATTGGTTCTAACCTAAGGAAATCTTCCATAGAATGTCTTGTTTGTGGCTAGACCCTCTCTCGGGCTAGAGAAATTGTTTGTGTCTGTACTTATAATTTTACTTCGCCACAGGAAGAGACCTCATTTGGCACATCCAAAAGTAACTTGTCTAAGGTGAAGGAGCTCTAAAATATGGCCACAACCTCTAGGTGTCTATCCAAAGTTGAAGAGGAGTTGTTTTGGTGCTTCTTTCATGATTGGACTAGGACAAGTTGAGGAAGAGAATGGAGGACTAATTATGAGAAATATTGTGAATGTTTTGGAGTGTTATCTCTCTTGTGGAAAAGACATAGGTTCTGATCATTTCTAGGAAGGAGGATAAGCTCCTGAAGCTTGGATTTGGAGGCTCAATATGCTTAAAAAAGAGTTGGTTCAGGAGTCAAGTTGTCACAGAAAGAAGTGAAGGAGAAAGGCTTGTATAAGAGGGCCAAGAAAAAATTTTAATGGCATATTGAGGCCAAGTTTGGAGGGCTGTAATAGCTTCTACAACAACCCTAACTAGGGCAAAAATTTTGGATCCTAATGCATGCACATATTTAGAATTAGTGGGAAAATTATGAGGTCCCATGTATGGTGATCCTCCTTCTATGATTTATGTTTGGTTGCTAAGGATGAGGGTTTTTTTACATGTTATTTGAACAACAGTTGGTTGACATCTTAAGGATCAGTTTCAAGGATTGTCAATAGGTACCAAAATAGCCCTAAAGTGTAGGATTGGTGAATGACTACTAGACTACTAGTAGGGTAGAGTTGTTGGTTCTTAAGGGTTGATATTTGAAGGAGTAAAGTAGGCATCCAAGTGGGCTAGATTACAAGCCCTAGTTCACAGTTGGACAAGAACATATTCAATGACAAGAAGGGTAGCCTGTGTGCCCTATATTTGTCATCATTGTAGTAGCAGAGGAAGACATAAGTGGGAATACTAAGGAGTCGTTAAAAAATTGAGTTGTGAACATCTAAAAGAAGTCGCTATGTGTTGACATCCTTGGTGGACAAAGGAGTAGCTAGAGGGAAGAGTCATTGGAGAGGTGTTCAGTGACCTAAAGGATGTGTGATCATTGATAGAGGCATATTGCAGTAGTTGTGGATTGGAAGCTAAAGGACCCAACCATTGTGTTCAAGGTACATGGACTGAAAGGAGCTAAGGAACCAACTACATCAACAAGTAAGTCGGATGTATCTTTTTCAAGGTAGAATGGTTTTCAAAGGAATGACACCAAACTCTAATTTTATTCTTGTATCAATGATTCTATGAGGGTCATGATCCTTGATACAGGAGTCCTAGACAGTTGTATTGAAAATTGATTAATATAACGAAGTTGGGTTGAAAAAAGTAAATTTTTCCTATTGTGCACTAGTTGATTTACTATTGTGTTTATTCCACTGTGAAAAATAGCCTTGTTGTGGCATTTGAGTTGGTTGTGTCAAGTATTTTAAGACCCAAACCTATATTCTCTATTGCCATGAAAATTCAATAGAAATGAGTAGATCTATGATTTCCAAAAGCTTTTTATTAATTATCTATTTTGATCAAGTTCCCAAAAGGAAAAAGGATAGAAGGTTCCTCCACTAAGAACAATAAAATACCAAAAACATGAAAGAAATCTATTATACCACAAGAAAAAAGATTGAGCATGTGTCGTTAGATATGGACCTTCATTAGTGCATGCCTTTAGGAGATAAGGTTGTAATGCACCTTCAGTTGTATGAGAACTTAGCCTGTAACGATCTAGTGATATGACAAAAGATATGAGGTGGACAAAGAGACATATGTTTGCAGAAGACCCATAACTTGACCAGTGGCATCATACATTACATGAGCCAACTAAAAGTGTTATGAGTTAAGGGAGTTATGATGGATACATGATATCCTGGCATTGCAAAAAAAATTACAAAAGTAAATCGTGATAGAGCATAACATTACGATGATAGTGCTAGAATAGTTACCATATGCAAACCTGTGCATTATGTGTTATGCCAGATGTGGGATGTTATAAGTTGGAACATTACTTAAATATGTGGAATATTTTCATAGACTACATTGCCAAGTATGCGTTAGAGGACGGAAGACCAAATAATTTTGGAGAGAAATAATTTTGATGCCATAATTACAATGTCATAAATGTGTGTTGCATATATTATGTTGACGAGGATGAATTTGGGTGCATGCTTGTGGATATTCTGAAAGAAAATAATGTGAATCACAAAGGAATGTGATTTTATCCTAGTACTCAAACTACTTTGTCTTTTGTCACATTTAGAGTTAATGGTGAATGAGAGTTTATGTTTTTATGGGATCCCAGTGTTGATATGCTACTATAATCAAATATTTGTTTAATGATACCACAAACGTGTTGTTGGAACACATAGACCATTATTCTTCAACAGTGAGAAACTATGAAAACAATACTTTCACATAGACAACTCTCATCAGAAAACTATATTTCAATCGACCTTCTGACCACTTTATGGCTAATTCCTTCCTTCACTCAATGGAAGCACAACCAACTAGGCGACTCTCTCTCTCTCTAGTTTTGATCTTACTCTTTACACATAATGATGACTCTCTTCTCCCTCAACACATATGTTGTCATCTTGTTTCTTTCCAAAATTAAGTTGCTTCTCGTGGCTAAATGCTAGCAAGGATGTAGATATTACACTAAGGATTTTAGTGGGAGAGTGGATGGCATGGAGATGCAAGCTGTAGATACACTCGGTGCTATGAGTCTGGATGAGTGTCTAGTGGAAAACTCTAAAGCTTAAAATTTATCAAAGGACCATGTTTCATGATACAAATGGATTGATGTCTTCAACAATTATTAAAATTTATTATGATCTAGCATGTACCTCAAACTTTAAATATGTTTAATAAATATGCCCAGGGATGCCATAAGTATGCAATGTGAAATTTGATTGTGAAGATTGCTATGGAGATATTTCTAAGGAATATTTATTATTATACAATCATCAAGAGTCCATCAAGGCTATAGTTTTCCAAGGGGACTATAGTTAATTTTTTATGGATTCTAGAGATTAAATTCATTCAGCAAAATTGTACATTGTTTCTTACGCTTTCCTTGAAGATGAAAGATGGCGTTGAAATGGCTTTTGATGATGAAAAATATCTACCTCTTGATGAAAAACACTAATATGTGCTCTATATAATATTGGGAATGATGAGAAGTGACATGTTAGGCAGACAACCATGCTAACTCAACCTACGCATGCTAAACCTGTATGAAATATAATGTCACTTATGGAAAAGTCCAAGTCTGTTTGGAGGTACTTGGTTATATAGTGATGATGAATTAAATTGTTGATGTTGGAAGAGAATATCAATTGGAATATGGAGACAACAACCATGGTATCTTTAATCTCAGTTTATTGACCAACTTGTTGAAGGTGGCCTTGAACCCATATTGGCTTACATAATAGAACCCCCTTTTCATCGATGTCAAAGGGGGAGGTATGGAGAAATGATTCACAACGATGTAAAGAGAAATAACGTGAAATAATTCTCAAAATAAAAGGGAAGAACCAATTCAATGTTTCCATTAATTCCAAAAGGGGATATTGTTGGAAAAGTTTTCATTAATGGAAAAGGGTGCTGAAGGTTTCCTGTGTTAGCCCAATTTCTTGTGAGAAACTTCAACCTCATATATCATGCAAAATTGTGACTGAGTATGATGCTTGTCAGAGGTATGACCTTCCAAATCTTGTGATGTAAATGGTTGAATATTTTTGATGAGATAAAAGAGATGATGGTGTGCCTAAGTGGAATAGCAAGAAAAAATCAGAATGAATCTTACACATATTATCAAGGAACATACCATGTATATATGCAGATTATATTTAAGAAAAATTGTATGCAACTTGCCATGTGTAAAAATAGATATGCTTTAAAGTTGAATTATGCAATCATTGTTGTTGTCTTATGTGGCTATATTTCAAATAGTTTTAGGTCCATGTATTTTGTTTTAGTCTTAAAATTTTGAAGAATGTGAAATGAATTAAGGGAATACAAAGATACATCCTTTAAATTTCAAATCCTGAGTACAAAAAGGAAATGAGTTATATAAGCATAGCTTTTGGATTGTAGAATAGGGAGTTGATTGATTTTGTGAGAGACCTAGTTCATAAATTACCTGGCAAGGAGAGAAAGAGGAAGAAGAGCTAATGTGAAGCAGAATTGAGGGAGAAGAGCAAGAGATAAGGAATTGTAAAGGAGCATAAACAAAGTACATAACAAAGATAAAGAGGTGGAGGTATTCAAAATTAAATACTAGGTAAGCCAACATATTAAAACTTTAATGTATCAAGGAATTGTCAGGGGATTGGTGTCTCCTTTAAGTGGAAATGGTTGCTTACAACAAGTTGTAGCTTGAAAAATAGAAGATAGGTTGAATCCCCCAGTAGGTGGGTTCCTACAAAAGTTGATGTAAAAAGGGAGTCGGTGCTTGCATTTACATCACAACAACAAAATTTGTGGCTTTTCACTTTATGGGTTTCCACTTATATATGGTTTCTACATGTTCTTCTTTTATGTGTTAATTCTTATGTTGTGATTTAATGTTGTTTATATGTTAAACCTGCTATTCATATGATGTATTGTTTCCCATATAATAGTTCACATAATGATTGAAAAGGAAAGTTAAAATTGAAAATTGATGACCATGAATGCATTATATTGATTCACCCCCCCTCTCATTATAGTCAAGTTTGCAACAAGTTTTCCTCTACCTCCTCCCTAGAGTGTTATTTGGCCTTGCCTAGAAGTCATCCTTTCAACCAACCTACCAGAGTTCTTGTTGCCCCAATCTAGCTATTTTGGACTACCCCAATCTAGTTTAGTCTATGTATGCAAATGGTTGATTTTGATGTTACAAAATTTATGGGTGAGTCATATTGCACTAATACATTCTCCATTTATCACACTATTCTTCTTTTGGATATGTTTGATCTCTTTGGCTAGTTATATTCCTTTTGGATGTTTTATTGTGCATATTAATAGCCACTTACATTTCCCCATGGGCGTACATAAAAGAATATGATATTTGTGGTTTGATATGCAGTAATCATAATAGATCCTATAGGTTTGATTTCATCCATTAGTTCCCTTATTAGTCCTATGGAGATGGCATTCTTATCTAATTTCCAATTTTTCATTTAACCTCTTTTTTACTATCCTCAAGTTTTTAACTTAGTGCGAACAACTTGGATATGGAGTTCCACCCTATCCTTTACGATTCATGTTACTTAGCGATGTATGTCAAAGCCTTTCATATACCCTTTTCAAATAAAGAAACATAATATATCTTCATTTTTCTTGAAAGTTAAGGTATGTCATTATAGTTATTTTTATTTTTTCTCGGAACTAAAAGTAGGCATAGTTCAAGTGCTCCAAATCCAAAAAACAATTGTTTTTCCACAGACATTGTAATAGGTTGTTAAATTTTCATCTTCATGAATGACATTGAGGTAGAATTTGAATTATGGTTTTGTTTTGTTTTTGTTTGTTTGTTTGTTTGTTTTATTTTTTTCCATTTGCATGTCCATATTTTTCTCCCAAAATCACTCTTAATGATATTCAATTAAGATACAAAATCAACATATGTTAGAAAAATACCTTTTGCCTATGAAAGGTGCCTTTGAAAAGGTGTTGACAAGGAATTTAACTTCATCAAGTCACTGTTGTAATCCAATTTAATTAGATTCTCTTCAAAATTAAGTTTTTATTTTGTTCATCAAGTTATCAATTTTCATAAAGCATATCATTTTAAAACTTTTTTTGAGGTATGCTTTGATATTGACTTGGAATTACTTATTACATTTATATTTTAAAGTTGTATTGTTTTAATTTGGACAAAAACTTTCTACCTTCACCTTTTATTCTCTACTCTTGCACTACCCTCGTTAACAGTGGAAATCCTTAGATTTGCATAGCTTCATTTCCACGTAATGGCTTTGAGGAATATGGGAATTTGTAGTGCCTTTGTAAAATTAATAGCCAATGTTTTACCTTCATCTATTTTTACAAATCATCCCTCTTATACAATATTTTTGTGATTACACATATTAATATTAATTTACAAATTAGTTATATATATTCCTCCTTTACTATATGGTCTTGTGCAAAGTCAATTATTCTTTTTCCATTGGTATGCCTTACCATCCGACACCTTCATATGAATTTTCAGTGTGGAGAAGCCTCCGCATGTTCTACCGAAGTTTGTCTTGGACATACTTGCCATGTAGGAAGTATCTTATCACATCTCGGTAGGATTGATAGCTAGATTGCACTGGAAGAAGAAGGCACCTTGGAACACTCTTCCATGGCGGATTGGGTTACATGAGATCCAGAGTTTCAAGAAAGTGGATGTCAAAGTAGAATAGATGAGGAAGTATCCATTCGACCTCCGAAGTCACAATCTATATGACCCACATTGTGTTGTGAAAGATCACTGCACGAGAGTATAGTTCAAATAGATCCACGGGGCATTTCATTGGGCCAAGGAGGACCCATGGAGATATTGTTACAGTTTCTCCAGACCCAATTAACAGGTTGCGGAGGCAAGCATACCAGTGTGCAACAAGGGCAAGAGGAAGATTGTTGATCGCATGGAGGAAGAGAAAAGCTGCAAGTTTCAAGCAGATCCACTAGTAGAGAAAGCACCTTTGGCTATATAGGAAAAGAGACAATAGTGCAACAAGCGAATCACACAAAGGTAGAGGGAGAAGAGAAGAATGGAGGAAACAGAGAAGGAGTTTCATGAGCTGAAGGAGCAACTCTGGAAGGAACAATAGCTACAGAAATAGGAGAGGGAAGCAAAACAACAATAGGTACAGCAAGGGCCGCAACATGTGAAAACAGATGAAACAGCCTCGTACTAGTAGTGGACTCATTAGAATAGCTTGCATCAGGCAGACAAGTTGAACCATCACAGGAGCAGGACTTCGCTCATGAGATAGAGCAAGCACTTCAATAGTTGGATACGGATATGGAGCGATGGGAATTGGAATGGGACATCGACCTTATGCCTCACCACCAAGAGGTCGAATTACCTACTTCACTGCATCTAGATGATGAGCAAGTCTCAAGCAACCGAGGAGGCACTGATATCCTCGGAGATCAGCCGAAAGGAGAGATACACAACATCTCATTTGACTAGTCTCAACATAGAGTTATGCAGTCTCATAGAGTGTCAGCTCTAGATGACCATACATCTCCTGCACAATTTGAGGAATGAGTGATTGTGTTTGACATGCACAAACATCCAGCAACCTTGGCCGATGCAACCATAGTGTATGTCTAAGCCACTAGCTCAAGTGTTCGCTTTTTGATAGCTGAGAATGAGTGAATGGCTAAGGAACTATAGACAGCCAAGAAAGGAGGAGAGTTGGTGACAGCATCTGCCCGAGCTGAACTAAAGAAGGCAATACTAGATAAAGTGTTGTCCCTTGACACAGTTATGCAAGCGTTGTACTCCAAGTTTGGAAGCAGCGATGTGCTAGAAGAGCATTTATTTTGACAAACTTGCATGTTGTGTTGATTACATGAAAACATGGACAATGAGATACATGGGAGCCCCGCTTCACTTGCCTAAGATGATGAAGAATAGTGCGGTCAAGTTGAAGGCATGTATCTAGACTCAGATCTGGAACTATGAAGAACTCTCACAACTTGTCATTAGTATACAGGCTTCCCATGCATGTGTATTCAGGAGTATGGATGTTATGGTGGGTGCACATGTGATCCCATCTATTGGGACTCTCACCCAAGCAAAGAAAAAGGCACAGGTCTGACTAGAGCTTGACTCGTACTTCGACGATTTGATGTGCATTTTTACCAACCCCGACTTTCCCATCAGTGCAGACATCATGACAAGTATGTTGTTGATCTAGCTGCATTGAAGACAATGTTGTGCATGCTTATAGATGAGTTGGACAGTGGAGCCTGAGTAGTGTACTCGGATGCTATGGAGGAAAGAGTCAAGTTCCAGAAAGATGTCACCTTGGATCACACGGACACCATCGCAAACTACCAATCTTGGCATCAGTATGTTATTGTTGATCAGTGCGAGGATGTTTAGGAGTAGGACTTCCATGGTTTTTTAAGTCATATTGATGTCTATCATGGCTTGCTCAAGCCATTTCTCTCACATGGGTACATGTGCATTGTAAAGTAATGTCTTGTCAAGTGTAAATCAAGTGTTGATAGCTAGATGTAACAGTCATAGAGTAGATGAAGAGTCATGAGGGTAGTTGAACTATCACAAAGTCGAATTTCAAGGGCCACCCCACCCTTGGCTATAAATAGTCCCTCGAAACTCATTGTATAGGCTTTTGGTAAACCAATATTCTGATAATACTACCTTGGAGAGATCTTGGACAGTATTTTAAAGAGCGTTGGCTTCTCCACTATGCAGAGCTAGTATATCTCTTTGGAGAAGGAGGCGATTGTGGCTGTAACATTCCACTATTGGAAGTAGTGGTTGGACATGGATGTATTGTATGATTGGAACTTACACTTCTTAATATAATAAGGGCCAACACGTTTCATGCATATGTTGTATTGTATTCTGCTACCTAGTTTACTATAAATGATATATGTATCTGTTTACTTACGCATGCATGTATAATTATCTATGTATGTATGTATCTATGAATCTTTCTGAAGTGTGTTTTGAGTTTAACCATCACTTTGGATTGATTACTAACTTTCCTTCCATGTTGTGATGTATCTTTGCTCATGTGTTCCCTTCTTAACTGCGTGCTATCACAGGTTTTGAAGGGGCGCACTCATCTCAACCCCAATCTGTTTGAACCTCTCATGCACCTTCATTGGCTCATTGCAACTGTCACACCCTTTCTACCAACAAATCTATCTACGAGTTGTCATGCCATTGGACCCTAAGGAAGCGAGCTGCTACATTGAAACTATGATAGAGGACCTCGACACAGTGAATCTGTACAATATCTATAATATAACAGCTTTGTGTGATGATTATGCCAACCCAACTATAAAAGATACCTTTTCTAGGGGAAGCATTAATTCATGTTCATCATATTCTGACAAGGCACTGGAAAACTAGTAGCACCACATCCATGAGGTTTCCACAATAATATGTGTTCATATTACTAGTTTTGTGTAGCAGATTGGCACTGAATTTTTGGAACCTCCATGCTTTAACAGATTGACAGATGTTGTTACCTTTTTCAAATAATTTGAACTACATGTTCCATACCATCTCAAGTTTCACATGATACATATTTATCTCAAATCTACTCATGTGTAGTGGTGGGAAAACACAATGTGCACATAGAGACATGCCAGCAGTGCAAGCACCTATTGTGAGACAAGATTGATTTGGATGTTGGGGAGTACGCAAAAAAATATAATAGTGATGAGTTCTGATATGCTTGTATAAAGAAGTGTGTTGTAGGATTGAGACAGAAATGCATTCTAAAGGTGGAGTGGGTGCACCACTTTATGCACATGTTAGAAATTTTACCTCCAAATTGGTACATGAATTTGGAGATGTGATAAGGCACTACAGACTGGGCAGTAATGGTGGAAAGTTTTATATTTTCTTTTTGATTTGAGTTAGATTATCCACTTGTAGATCAGGCTTTACATAGCATCAAAGATAAAAGTTTTATACCAGAACCAAGTACCATGCCAAAGGAGGTCTCGCTCTGCGCTTTTCACCAGAATTGTCAAAATACCAAGAAATTAGAAGAGTTTTACAGTGTGGAAGAAGAGTTTGACAACGACAAAGACCCTATAGATTTGAATATCCTAGAGTCTAAAGGGGGGCACCAAGTGATTGGAATATAGCTAGAATCTACTTCATCAGACCATACGAAACCTATCAAAACACGCAAGGTGAATATTAATATTGAGCATAGTCTGATGTTTGCAATGATCGGAAATTATTGGTATGAAGAAAGTGTTGAAAAAGTTTCTAACCTACAACATGAATATCAAGACTTCTTCCCCAACACCTTCGCAAATGTGAAGGGTATAGTGGGTGAGAAAGGGGAGATGAGAATCACTTTGAAACCAGGAGAAAATCTAGTATGTCAAAGACCCTACCATCTCATTCCCATTTATAAGAAAAAAATTAGGGAGGAGCTTGACATAATATTGAAAGTGGTATCATAAATCCTATCAAACAATTAGAATGTATTATTCCAATGGTTGTGTAGTTCAAGAATACAACATAAATTCGAATTTGTGTCAACTTGAGGAAATTGAACAATGCGTGTGTGCATGATCCATTCCCCTCCTTGATTATGGATGGAAGTCTTGGAGAATGTCGGAGGGTATGAAGCTTATTCATTTACATATGGATTCTTAGGGTGCCACCAAATTAAAAGTTCTAGGGAGGACTATTAGAAGATAACAGTTGTGACAGAGTGGGCCTTTTTTTAATACACTGTCATGCCCTTCAGGTTGAAAAATGTACTAGTTATGTTTTCCCAAGTGATGGTGGAATATTTTAAAGATTTTATTCATAAGTTTTTGGAAGTTTTATTTGATGATTGGACTATTTTTATCCTTCTCAATAAGCCCATTTAAGTTATGTCATTTATGTTGGAGAGCTGTAGGTGGTTTTATATTTCCCTAAACTTGAAGAAGTGCATTTTCTACTCGCTGAAGGGAAATCTACTTGGGCATGTGGTTTCTAAAAAAGAATTGTGAGTAGTGTGGTGAAGTAGAACTATGAGTGCGTGTTGGGTGTGGATCATGATTATTTAGAGGTCTTTGTTTCAACCAGATGTATACCCCAAGAATTTTGTACCCCCTGTGTAATAGATGTGTATTCTCCATGCAAGAAATAGAGAGGCGAGACTGTGAGAGAAAACAGAGGATATCACAGCGGATCTACTGTAGGTTGTGTCTCTTCATTTTGCTAGATAATAGAAAGGAAGGATTGGCTATTCGAGGTGGACGTAGCCCAAACTGGGTGAACCACGTATATCTGTGTCTCTCTGGTTTTTATGCGTTTTCTATATTTATATTTCTGTTATATTCTATGTATTCCATTGCTCTGTAATTTATAATTTTCTAACAGTGCAGACACAAACAATTCATCTAGCCCGATAATGGGTCTAGCCACAACTGATACATTATATGGAAGATTTCCTTAGGATAGAACCAATTAAGAGGACCTACCTCTTATTATGCTTATCCCATTTGATGATGTCCTTGCTCACTCGCTCTAGCTATCTCTCATTTCCTTCTTCAAATACCTGAAACAAGTAAACAATAGCAAACAACAACCGTGATAATAGACAAATTGTAATTCAACCTAATTAACATGTTAAGAAACATTAATCCATGAACATGTAAGATGACACGTCATGTAAGAAATCAATTTATAGTTTCATATATATTGAATCAAGAAGAGATTACAACCATTGTCTTGACATTTCTGTTCTCCTCTAACAAAACCAGGTTCCCACACACTTCTGCTAGCATTCCATGATGGCCTCAACAATAATAGTTTTAAGGCTCTTCCCTTTAGGCTTCACACTAAACCAAATTCACACTTCTCCCTCACACAACTAGAGAGCTACAACTATGAATAGCTTGTTGTTTACTCCAAACTTAATTACCACTGCCACACCAACATTAACACTTTAACACTAGCTTGTGCTTGGGAAAAAAGGAGGTTTATATAGCATGAATGGATGGGAGATGGATCCTCTTCTCATGGGAGAAGGTCTTATCTTTTGAGGTAGTTCCATCATTATAGGGGAAAGGATCCCAAACTGACATCCTCGACCCCATCCGGCCAAACCATTTACCAGACTTCCATTACGAAGCTTCTAGAGCTGGAAGCTTCGTCTCTTTATTTAAAAACTTTCCATAAGAGGACCAGTGCGACTAGAACAAAGCTCAGTCACTCCATTCAATGCTAAAGATAGTGTTAATCACTGCATATTGGCATGAGGAGTACAAGTGCCATTAGCGTTGGTCTTGTAAACTAGGAAAAATAGAAGATTTGTGGGAAATGGTGCAAAAGGGAATTGTTCTACTCATGAAGAGGGACACAATGGGATTTTCTTCATGAAGGGAAAGAATGTAGGGTTCATTGTAGAGGTACTCTAGGATCAAGGAATGGGTAGTACAAGGACAGTGACAAAAAATTTTGTAACATTTTCCCCCTAAAGCGTGAAGGCCGAACTAGAGTGAGGGATGAAATGCTTTATGAATCAGTGAGGGGAATTGTAGTTTGTCGTCGGAAAACCTGCAAGCAAGTACAGATACATATACATAAATGAAAACTCTGTCAAATGATACATGAATCATGGTATAAATGCAGTCATCCAGAGAATGATCATGTGAATGGATCCAGGCATGGGTGCATCCATCCGTCAAAGAGGATCATAATGAAACCAAGGTATGGTTGCAGCCATCCAATAATGAGAAGGATCGCATATGATAACTCATGGTATGATCACATCCATCCATTTGAGAGAGACATATATAGCATCATAACCATGTCACATCACTTTGCAACCTGTACTTTTGTGATCTGAGCCCAGGGTCTTGTGCTTCAACATGACCCGATCAAAGTACAAATCCTAACATGTGAGCAGATGTGTTGACATCAAACATGCTATAAAGTCACTTGATTACCAATCAATGATGTAAATTGTTAACAAGCGTGAGAGAAACCACCAATAATGACAATGGTCCTCAAGGTATTATCAGCACAATCCACGGAATGTGAATAGAGGAACTAAAGTCAAACACCTATGAAATCACTCGATCGAAATCCAATGATGTGAACTTGTCGTCGAGTGTGAAGAACTTGTCATTAGGGTATGCAAGCTCTAACGTACAGGAAG
Source organism: Pinus taeda (assembly GCA_000404065.3). Taxonomy (NCBI): domain Eukaryota; kingdom Viridiplantae; phylum Streptophyta; class Pinopsida; order Pinales; family Pinaceae; genus Pinus; species Pinus taeda. The sequence goes on along the minus strand of APFE030467005.1, from coordinate 120,937 downwards.
GGATTTTCTTGGTCAACTTCCCAGATAATGACCTGAAGTCGACAGGAAGTGACCATGTCAAAGGAGGGCCATAATGTATCCCACATCATCGACACGAGACAAAAGGATGAAAAATGATTTTGGATGATATAGAGAATCAGGGGTAAGTGTAACTACAGAAGGAAAACTCTTGAACATATCGGCGACACGCCTGGAAGTTTGGCAGCTTTTGGATCCATAAGATCAGTGGTCATGATGACATGGCAGAGATCAAATGGACGACAAAAATAAATCGCCTAACCCAGGAAGGTCAACGATACAAGGGAGGATATCCCAACCCGACACGAAGCAAAAAGTGTTATGTTCAAGAGTGGGCTGCCAATACAACTGATTAGATTTCCAAATTTTCCCCCACCATTTCTGGTAGGTACCCCAATTAGTTTTAATTGCAAGCTTGAAGGGGATAGCATATGCTTGCACTATAAGTTCATCCTTCGAATAAATCCAACCTAGTAAGTTTAACGAACCCTAGGAAGCAGAAGCTCTTGTTCGTCATGATGATGAATCCGACGTCGTTTAATATTTTAACGAGTCCAACAAAGGTGTAGCTCGGTATCTTTTTCATGTTTAGAGAGTTTGAAAAAGACACGGAAAATAAAACTCCACATGGTCCCTTTTCATACATTTGTGTCTTTCGAGCCCAAAAAGGTAGAAAATGATACTTGAGAGAACCACTTGACCATTTCAGTCAAGGAGTACCTTTTTCATAAATAGTGTATCCCAGCTCAAAAAAGGGGTAAAATTATACCAGGCGCAGATGTTTTGCATCCATTAACGAGTTTGAAATGACAAGGGTTTGGCTATCTTTTCACTCTTAAAGGGTCAAAAAAGAGCTTAAAAGTGAATCCCCCATTTTATTCTCTTTTACAAGTCAAAAGGGAAAAATACTCAGAAATCTTTTCATATGAGTTTTACGAGTTGAGAAAAGGGTTGAAACATGCTCGGCATCAATGTCAAACATCCATCACCTGTCGTTGGACAAAAGGGTAAAGTGCATTCTCCAATTCTTGAGGAAAAATAGGTCAAAATATGCAAAAAAACCTAATATTTCATGAAAAACTGAATAAAAAGGAGGAAAAGTAATTTTTTTTTACCATTTACTATTTTACCTTGCTATGAAAGACCTTTTAGTCACTTTTTCCCTAACTGTTCCGGAGCAGATTACGGCAGACCCAGGAGGTCATTCGTCGAACAACCAGTTACAGGTAAGAGCCAAAGCCTAAAGCTTCATTTTCATACCATTTATTCATGTTTTTAACCATTTTTAGGATTTTTGAGGGAGGATTTATCAAAAAAAAAAATCGCCCTCAGTCGGCGCGACTTCCAGGCACAAAATCGCACCAGCCGAGGGTAATTAACACGACCTATCACGTCATTGGCACAACTATTTTTAAAACAAGCATGCTAGCACTGTGAATAGGGAAAAAACATATTTCCCCTTAAAACCACCATTGAAATTTGAAATTTATGGGCCAAAAATGATTATTGACTCAAATCTATGGCTTTTGCAAGAAAGAATCGCCAAAAATGGTAGACTAGAAAGAACAGGAGCACGAGGATGTGGACATCCAGACACTAAATGATCCAAATTTCCTGGAAGATTTGAGGACCTGTGGGCTCCTCAAATTCTTTCTCATACCAGGGATGCAGGCCCAACCTGAGCTGCTTCAGTACCTGATTAGTCTCTGGGACATAAATTGGGAGATATTCGTCATTGGTGACCAAGAGCTAGAGTTAGAAACTTCAGACATATATCATCACAGGATTGTCTCAAAGAGGGGAACCAGTCAACTTATATGGATCACGACCGATTGGGGCAAGTATATCAATGTTGCTTGCTAAACATTGCCCTGAAACCCTCAAATCCAAGAGTGGGAAGATTGAGATTTCCATTGTTCAAGATTTGACATTAAGAGTGTTATTGTTGCCTATCAACAGAGTGGCAGGGTCCCAGTCAATGCACGACACTAACAAGTCGAAGTTCTTGTATGCTATCGACTGCACAACACTGACGATCTTCAGCTAGGCGGAGGCCATGAAGATAAACATAAAACTCCAACTGACCAAAGCTAAGGCACAGAATCTGAAGAAATTTTTCTTCAGATCTGTACTAGTGACCTTTTTCTTGGAACAGGTGTTGTTGTTCGAGTACCAATTGACTGAGGTAGATCCTCCCATGCCACGTGACCCACAGATGGCCCTCTGGAGTCATTTGATGCTCAATATCACTGGGGGCCAACACATGTCGTATAGACCTGCATTCTTTTCATGGATACGACGACAGAAGATTGTCATGGAGGACTAGCCAAACAATGGCACCGACTTCCGCGGAGATTCTGACATGCCACCACCAAATGGAGAGGGTTTTGACGATGAAGGTAAAAAATCAATTTTTTATTTTGTGATTTTTTAATCATTTTTGGTATATATTTGTTTATAAAATTTCTCTTTTTTAATGTAGAAGTTGGACTTGAGAGTCTTGCTTGGATGTCCCCAATAGCCAGGCGCGTCGCCCACTCGATTGATGTTGCCGCTCCTTATCAAGAGGGGAGTGACAACAAGGAGGAGATCACGAGTAACCTTGAGGGGTTGACTCGTGGTATCCCATAGTATTCTCGAGTGGGAGACATTCCTCGCCAATACCAGAGACACTGTGGGAGTATTGGATCGGATACGCTGATTGTTGACTCATGTTGCACGAAATGTGTCATGCTACCATGATCACCATGCTGATTAGTTCCTAGGTCTAGCACTTACATTTTTTTAGGCCTACGTGCCACAGATATATGAGGCCTGCGAGCTGCCAATGTTATTTTGGACACACATATTATTTTTTGGGGTTTTGATGTATCAAACATTATCACCATATACATATATATAATAATATAATATATATAGATAGAGAGAGAGAGAGAGAGAGAGAGATATATATATATGTTGTATTTTCTTGCTTACTATGGTACAATGGTTTGTTTTATCTTTTCACATGTTTCGTAAATTTCTATCCAACACATAATTAGCTAATGCATCTTTCAATGTATTTATGCGTCTAGGAATATGATGATATGTAATGTAATCAAAATGTCTTTCCAGTAGACGAATACGGAGATACATTCTCAATATTTGAGGGTTTCTGACAGAATATTGCCCATTGAGTTGAAGGACAAAAAGCTGTGAATCCAGGTTGACAACCAACTCTTGAATGTCAAGAGCAGTGGATTCTAACAATAGTTTAATGATTGCACTGTATTCATCAATGTTGTTAGTTGTACGACCTAACTAGATACCTTGAAGATCAATCAACTCACTGTTGGGGTCATAGATAGCCCATGCCACGAATGATAGGTTTTGGGTACTACGGCAAGCACCATCAGCAAAACTGGTGGGGAGTCACAGACATCTGCAAAGCAAGGAAAACATAGTAAATAGGAAATTTGTTTGAAAACTAACACACCAAATCACACTGCAAAAAATGAATGACACACTAATGTACACAAGTAACCATGCAAGATGACCTAAGCATAGTACTTCTTGAGAGAGTCCATGTTGGGACTCGGGTAATCAATCAACACATATTAACACCATAGTTTTACCTTTGTCATGACGAGTGAGCATTGAATTGGCAAAATAATAGAGCAGAACTCATATAAGGCTTTTCCCCCATGCCCCCTGGGCGAGGGAGCATTACAAGTCAGATGACAACCCCATTGCAATAATGGGCAATCGGTGAAAACTCAGGGAGGGAGAAAAATCTTGAATCCATGAAGGAATAAAGGTGCCCTCAGTTGAAATATCTTGACCACGTAAGGATAAACTGACATGTCAATAGGTGATTGAGAAGAGAACTCTACGAGACCGATAGACATGACCGCCAGGTGAGGCAAGAATGAGGAACATGATGAGCATCGGTCCAAGGTGGTTCCTTGAGATACATTACTTCCATGATACCTTCGTCAGCAAGGAAAGTCTTGGCTAAGGGATCAAGTGATTCCAAAGTGCCAAGCCACAGGGATTGAGAATATGTGTCAAGAGAGGTCTTTGAAACAGAAGAATCAGAGGATGCAGAACTTGAGGCTGAAACAATTTCCACATAATTGATTTCAGTAGGACTAAGCAGCGTAACCTCGCCCCAGGTATCAATAAGATCTAGTGAGGGTATGACCCAAAGGTTAGATTTGACCAAGCCCATGTTTACAGAGGCAACATGAGGAGATGGGAGCGGAAAAAATTCCCATTAAGGTAGAATCTTTGGAAAGAACTGCCCCCACACTCTCATAGGAAGCACCAATGTGCTTGACGTATAGAACATTGCCATCCGAGGAGGAAGAGGCAAAGAAGGACAGTTAGTCGACAGTGACAATCTTCCCTTGATGGGGAAAACAAATCACGCGGAATAGGGAGGAGCCTACAGCACGGGTCCAGCTCCGACCAAGTAGAAGGTTGTAATTGAGATTGGCCTCAACAATCTTTACCTTTATTTGAACTCTCTTGCCCTCCAGAGTAATGGCAAGGTTAGGTAAGACACAAAAGGGTCGCGAATCACGCCCATCGAAAGCTTCCAAAGTGTTTGGGGATTGGTTCAAAGTAGGAGAACCAATGGCCTTCCAACATGCAATTAACATGATGCAAGTGGAAGCATCTTCATCAATGGCAGTCCTATGGATGGTCTTCTCATCGATGATTACCTTAATGAGAAAGGCAATTTGATGAGGGAGATGCGGAACATGGTTATCTATATCAAAACAAATCAAATTGGAATTGGTGGGATCAATACCCTCGATAGATGACAGCAAAGATTTCCACTGTGATGGGCAGCTTTGGAGCACCTCGAGAACCGATATATCTGACGGTGCCTAAGCCAAATCCTCAATAATATTATCGTTCTAAGCGGCTTGGGAATTGGGATTATACGAGGATTTCCTTAGCACAACTCGAGAGGTTGGTCGTATAACGGAATGAGGGTTAGGGCGCTCGGTATGAAGAGGGACAGAACTCGGGGAAGAAGAAGAAGCGGTGGCTTCTTTCTCTTTCCCAGTTGTTGTAGCAGAAGTTTGGTAATCTTTCAATCTAGTAGCCACATTAATAGGCGTACTCATCATGAACACTTGAGATCTTGAGGAAGCATATGATTAAGGTTGTTCTACCATTTGAGTCTGCTGAGACGAAAATGTCTCTTTGAGGACGGCTAGGGTCCCTTTGAGCTAACAACTAACTTCGGAACGTCAGGGACAATCCTTGGTGTAGTGATCCTCCTCGCAAATGAGGCAAGGATACTTGGGTTTTCGTTGTGAAGATTCACCAGCAAACGATTTGGGAGGACCCTGTTTTGGGGCATCAGCTTTACCCTTGCCTTTCCCTTTCTTCTTACCTTTTGAGGACTTGTCCGCTGCGGTAGACCGGACAGCATAGACCTTTGAGGTTTTACCAGGGCCAGGTGGATTTTGGGAAAAACTATTTGGAACAACATTCGAGAACAACTTTTGTTTAGAAGAAGATTTAGCAGGGTTTTGGGATACTGAACCAATAACTCCATCAACGGGAGGTGCAGCCTGTGACTTTGATGTCATGGGATCAGACGATGACCGTGGAGCATCGAGTAATAACTCATACAAAGTGCTAAACTGAGAGTAAACTAGATCTAAGTATCGGGCATGAGAAATGGCTTGTTCTTCAATAACGCACCCACCCATAGCTATATCATGAGCAATTGGGGCCACGAATGATTTAGTGAAACATTCGGTGAGCAACTGATCAGCAATCTCGAATTGGATAAGGCAAAATCTATGTCTCCATTCGTGGTTGTGATCGGAGATGTGTCTCACAGTATCTTGCTTAAGCGATGTAAGCAAATAGGTGCTAGTTTCATAGTGAATCAATGGTTGGAAATGTGTGAGGAAAGCCATGGCTAAAGATTTAAAGTCATGGTAAGTACTTTGAGGAAGCTCGATGTACCACTTCGCTACAACACCTGTGAGGGTTTGCTATAAAAGACAAAGACAAATGGAATCGCCAACGTAAGAGTTCGAAGATAACCAAAGGTGATATGTCATCACATGGGCTTGAGGATCTTCTTTGGCTTTCCCATTGAATTATGGAAAATCGCTCGGTATCTTGGATGGCACCGGAAGCCAGTATGGCGAATGAAGAATTAGATCATTCGTAAGGTGAGACACATCTGGCAACTCTAGTGTGGCCAAGAATGGAAATTAAGTATTAAAAGGCATTGGAGGTCGATAAGCGGGTCCAAGCAGAGGAGCCCATCCCTGCTGGTAAGGGTTTTGGCCCCATAGTGGGGGATTTTGGCCAATGCAGGTTACCTTGGCCATAGGGAGGATTTTGAGCTTAAATACCTTGGAGCTGTCTAGTCATAGGTTTCTAATAAGTGACGTACTAGTTAAAAGGTTGTTGAGCCTTTTGACCTTAGACATATGGATATTGTACCTATTGTCCCTAAACATATGGGTGGTGAACCTATTGTCCCTGAACAAGAAGATTTTGGACCTGGTGTCCTTGGGCATAAGGATTATACATTTGTTACCCTTGAACATAGGGATTATGTACTTGCTACCTTTGACCAAAAGGATTTTGTACCTATTTACCTAGGACATTAGTGTTTTGTACCTACTGTCCTTGGCCAAAAGGATTCTGGACCTATTGACCTAGGACATTAGGATTTTGGGCCTTCTGCTACAGGACTTGACCCTATCCTTTCCCTTATAAGGGTTGACCCTGTTGATATGTATACAAGGGTTGCTTCTACCCTGGTTGGTTTTGTTGTTGCAAAGGTTGGCCTTGCGGCTGCAAAATTTGTCCCTAGGGCTGCAGAGGTTGGCCCTGTGAGGACATGGGTTGGGAGGTTTGCGAAGCATGCTGCATCTACTACTGCACGGTTTGCTACAACTGTTGCAATGGCTTCCCTTGCGGTTGTTACAGTTGACCTTATTGCGGGATCATGTTCTATTGCTATTGTGCAGATAGCCCTTACTGCAACAAAGGTTTCCCTTGTTGTTGTAGAGGTTGTCCTTGCTATTGCAAGGGTACTTGAACAGTGCCTGGAAAATGTCTCAACTGAATCTGGCCATAGCCACCCTAAAAAGTCGATGAGCCAGGCTTAACGTACTGCCTAGACTAAAGGGTGTAAGGTTGATTAACCATTCCTTGAAAACCATATGGAACATAAGGAGTTTGGTATTGGACCTAAGCCTCATAGGGCTATTGATACTAGACATTGCTTGACCCAGATAGACCAACGGGATTTTGAACCTATTGGTACTAGACATTGCTCAATCCAATAGGATCAGTAGGGATTTGAATAACGTGAGAAGAAGGCTAGTTTATACCAAGCATGTGAGCCTATGAGCCACTCACATTGGTGGCGCATGACACTATAGAAACATTCAGGTTCTGCCCCCCAGGCGGTGGCACAGCTTGGCCACTAACCAGAGGGATGGAGAAACTGATAGAGACATTCCTCGAGACCGTTAGTTGAACTGAACGGGTGACTGGGACTAATGATATAAGAGGGTTCGGAATGGTGGGTTTCACTGGGACTGAGGTAACAACCTATTGGGAGGTTGAGTTCACAACAAAAGGACCTGTAGTAGGCATGGTGTCGGACACCCAAATAGGGTTATGTTAAAGTGATGAGGCACTAGATGTACCTGAAACCAACTATGCCAAAGACACATAATTAGGTGGCACATTGGTGGGAATACTCCCTGTATAGGGGAAACCTTCAAGAGGAAAAGGATGTCCTTCCTCCTCGACAGTATGTGGAGTAGAAACTTTTGACTCCTCCGGAGAGGTGACTGGAGCATCGCCTTCGAGTTCCATATCCGGGAACAAATGATGACGAATGACCAAAGAAGTACGAGGGGATAATTCCAAAGGAACACTTGGTTGATCGTACAGACTATAGGGACGTTGCGGTGATATCACAACAAGGTCAAACAAAGGATTCGGAGGATAGATAACCAGTCCAAGATGACCGTCAGTGGTCAACGAACTCTCAAGAGTTTGAACGGGATTGTCTGGACATTCCAGGCCAAGATCAGCAGATGACCCAGTATCTAAAGTAGGCAAAGGGAAAAATGACAAAGGTTGAATGCTCAAAACAATTCCAAGTTCAACACCTTGGTCCTCGAGTGACTCTAGTAAATCAGGAAATGGCTCCTCAGGCAATCTTTCAGATGGAGGAGAGGAAGAGGAGCTAGGTGAACCAAATGGTTCAGCCATGATGAGCTTGTCTTACTTAATAAGAGAGAGATAAACTTTAAGGCTTTGAAACGTTTTTTAAGGGAAACTCATGATTTGGTCTAGAAAAGACTAACAAGATGTTATCATATCATGGGAAATCAATTATTAAGACGCATAAATAGACTAGTGCTCTTTCATTTTTTAAGAGTCGAGAAAGAAACAAAGATGATTCTATCGCTTTCGATTGGAAACGAGCTCGAAAGGACAAGTTCTCAAATGATCTTTCAATTTTAATAAGTCAAAAAGATCAAATGACTGCTTTGGATGATCTAGGTAAACAGGATTACCAAGCAACCATGAACTGCAAAATACCCCTTGGTGAACCGAGAAGTACGAGCAGGTAATCTCCTTGAATGTTGTGTTCGGTGTATCATGTTTGCAAGGTGGCCGACTCAACTTCCTATGGATAAAGGATTGCATCCTAGAGGTGTCTCCTGTTATATACTTGACGGTATGGGGGGCACAAATCCATATTAGTGTTGTCTAATGCCGAAGCTAATGACAGCTGCTAGGTTTAATGACGTCAGAACACGTCTCTAGCCTAGACCTTATAGATATGATTGTTAGATTTCAAATGCACCTTAGGTTAATTGAGTTCATTTTAAAGTTTATCTTTAGTTATGTCTCAGTTTTCAGTCCTTCGCGATGTGACTCGAAAAACCTTAAATGCAACTAAATAAGACAAGACCCTTTCAATTCGATGAATTTTCTACACTAGAGAGGGTAGAAAACACACAATCAAATGCAAACAACCAAGCAACTGAAAGAAAAATGATCTTTCACTACTTCACTTTTTGAGAAAATAAATTAATGAAAAATGCATTCCAATTCCTAATTCCCTGACAATTACATTTCTAATAGTCCTTTCAAAAGCAAAAGAGTTCTTTTCCTTTTCAAATTCCAATCCAATCCTTGTCTTTAATGATGCTAACTATTGTCGCATACTGATGCAACAAACTAGAATTTCATACTTTTTCATGAAACAACGAAATGAATTTTTCGCATACAACACTTCGATGAAAATTTTTTTGAGACAATTAGCTCTTCAAGAAAATGGAAAAATGAAAAGAGAAACTAGTTCAAACTAATAAAGTGCCAAATTTACTGGCAAAAAGACAAGCAATGTAATCCATTCCAGAAAAGAAACATTTAGACAAGAAATCGAAAACTTTTCGAACTTGTGTAATGGAGGTAGAAGCCGTAAAAGGACCGCAAATGAAATGCAAGGAGAAAGTACACCAACAACTCAACTCACTAATTTCACAATCAGTTGGATGGATGACAATCTAGATGCCCTATTGTCACTAGCCACCCAATGACTCAAGAAATCAAGTAAAAAGATGACAAACCAACAAGAAAGCAAAACCAAATGAAAAGCAGCTTTCTAGTCACAGAGAAAATGGTCTAAAAGGCTTACGGGGTCGAAATCATGAGAGCAAACACACTGGCCAAGATTGGGGAAAACCCTAATCTTCACTTACAAGCATCAGTATGACTGCCTAACTGACAACAAGTGCCAGAGGGAGGTCGACGCGACTATTTTTCAGCATATCATGTTGATCAGTGCGACTATCAATGGATTAAGTGTGCTGAGCAAGGGAGCCAAGAAAAAAAATAAAAAAATTTAAAGCTGGGACTAGATCTACTACTATGAATTTCAAACTCAGACCAGTGAGTAGAGGAAAAGAAACAGAACCAAAGGGAAAAAGTGGAACTAGAAAAGTTCACACGAAATCATGAAATATCAAACAAGACAAATAAAAGGATTGGATCCACAGTATAGTCACCAATTTGTGGTGAAGTAAAATTATGAGTGCGGACACAAACAATTCCTCTAGTTTGATAATGGGTCTAGCCACAATTGATACATTCTATGGAAGATTTCCTTAGGTTAGAACCAATTAAGAGGGCCTACCTCTTAGTACGCTTATCCTGTTTGATGATGTCCTTGCTCGCTCACTCCAACTATCTCTCGTTTCCTTCTTCAAACACCTGAAACAAGTAAACAACAGCAAACAACAATCGTGATAATAGACAAATTGTAATTCAACCTACTTAACAAGTCAAGAAACATTAAGCCATGAACATGTAAGATGACACTTCATGTATGAAATCAATCAATAGTTGCATATATATTGAATCAAGAAAAGATTACAACCATTATCTTGATGTTGTTGTTCTCCTCCGAAAAAACCAGGTTCCCACACACTTCTGCTAGCATTCCATGATGGCCTCAACAATAATAGTTTTAAGGATCTTCCCTTTAGGCTTCACACTAAACCAAATTCACACTTCTCCCTCACACAACTAGAGAGATACAATTATGAATAGGTTGTTGTTTACTCCAAAGTTAATTAGCACTAGCACACCAACATTAACACTTTAACACTAGCTTGTGCTTGGGAAAAAGGGAGGTTTAAATAGCATGAATGGATGGGAGATGGATCCTCTTCTCATGGGAGAAGGTCTTATCTCTTGAGGTAGTTCCATCATTATAGGGGAAAGAAGCCCAAACTGACATCCTCAACTCCATCCAGCCAAACCATTTACCAAACTTCTGTTACAAATCTTCTAGAGATGGAAGCTTCGGATCTTTATTTAAAAACTTTCCATAAGAGGACCGACGCAACTGGAACAAATCTTAGTCACTCCAGTTGGCACTAGTGATAGTGTTAATCCCTACATATCGGCATGAGGAGGACAAGTTCCATTAGCGTCGGCCTTGTAAACTGGGAAAAACAGAAGATTTGTGGGAAATGGTGCAAAAGGGAATTATTTTGCTCATGAAGAGGGACACAATGGGAGTTTCTTCATAAAGGGAAAGCATGTAGGGTTCACTGTAGAGGTCCTCCAGGATCAAGGAATAGGGAGTACAGGGACAGTGACAAAATGATGTGTAACAGTAGATCTAGTGAAGATCATTGTGATAGTGAACCTCTAGCCTCCAATCTCAATGTGACAACTATGTGCAACACTAGTACATACTACGTACTATAGAAAATTTATGTATGGATATGATAATATTACCACACCATTGAAAAGGCTACTAAAGAAGGATACCAATTTTGAATGGACTGAAGAGTGTTAATAGGAGTTAGATACACTGAAATAAAAATTAGTATATGTGTTGATCCTAGTGTTTCTAGATTGAAGCAAGGAATTTCATGTTCATGTGGATGAATCAAAAATATCACTAAGTGTAATACTAACATAACTAGGAGAAGTTGAAATAGACCATATGATTGCATTCGCTAGCAAGAAACTATCTTTGGTAGAGTGAAACTACACCACCATGGAGCGCGAAGGTTTGGAAATAATGTATGCGTTGTAGAATTTTAGACATTACCTATTGGGTTCCCATTTTAAACTATATATGGACCACTTTGCATTACAACATCTCATCAATAAGCCAACACTAGGGTGGGAAGATATGTAGATGTTTATTTTTATTTCAATAATATGATTTTGAAGTAATTATAAAACCTGGTAAGTTGAACACAAGGCCGGAGCATTTTTTGCAAATCAACTCTAGTGAAGAGGTAAGAAATTTCAATGATGGCTTACCAAATGCATGGTTATTTCATGCAGATATGGTGGAAAAACACTTTGAAAAAATCATCCAGTTTCTTAATATAGGGACAACACCACAAGAATACATAGTGGCACAGAAAAAAAATATCCAATATTCAAGGTTGCAAATTATCAGCTCATCGCAGGACGTCTGTACAAATTGGGCGCAAATGGAATATTGTGTCGATATGTATTGGAGCATGAGAGACCTGCCATATTGATGGAAGTGCATGGAGTGTTTGGAGGGAATTATGCATGGAAAGAGACCACACAAAATATTTGTGTGGGGGCCTATGAGCCAACTATCCACTGCAATGCAAAGGAATTTTGTTCTAGTTGCAACATGTGTCAAAGAGGCACTAAACCTTCATGACAAGATGAGATGTCACTTCATCCACAATTGAATTTATATCCATTTGAGAACTGGTTCATCAAATTCATTATATTGATCAATTTTCTAGTGAAAAGGATTGGAGCATGATACATTATAATTGTGACGGGTTGTTTGACCAGATGGGTTGAACTAGCACCTGTCAATGATTGTAGCACGGCGACCGCTACCAAATTTTTATTTTGCAATGTCCTCACTCACTTTGGATGCCTCCAAATTTTGATGAGTGATTAGGTAACTCATTTATTAAACCATACTATAGAATCTATGATAGAGGAGTTCCAGATACATGTTGGGTGTAGAACGTGATTATCTTCCTGATTGTTCAGAGTTTTTTCGTTTCAACCACGTTGGATTCTGATTCCTAACAGGGCAGCAATGCCACCCGTTTAATCACTGTCAGGGAGGTCCAGGGGAGGTGATGGAGATATTATGAGCCCCCCACCCCAAGTAGGGGTTCGGGGGCAACGCCCTGAAGCTAAAGATAGATGAACATTTTCCTTGTAAAATATTGTAATTTCGTTGTCAATTTGGGTTGTTCATTATGCATATGATCTGACAGTAGAAGTTATGTTAATTTAGGGTTTTTTTCCCTAGAAGGAAACCCTCGGTTTATAGGAGGGAATTTTATTGCATTTGTGTGTTATTATGATTATTCTAAGAGAGAAAAAGAGAGGATATGGTGTAAGAGCGAAGAGGAAATTACAGTAGATCTGTTGTAGGTTGTATCTCTTCATTTTTCTGGATAATATAAAAGGAAGGACTGGTTGTTTCTCCGTGGGCGTAACCCAAATTCGGTGACCATGTATATCTGTGTCTCCCTTGTTTTATGTGTTTTTGTGTTTGTGTTTCCATAGTATTTTGTGTAGTTCATTTCTATGTTAATTAATTTCTAACAATACACCATCAAAATAGCACACCATATCATCCCCAAGAAAATAACATCATTGAGGCCTTCAACAAAATTTTGGAAATCATGTTGATGAAGGTCTCTATTAATGTGAACAAATATGATTGGGACTTAAAGATACCTATAATTTATGGGCCTACCATACCATGCCGAACAAGCTCATGTTAGAAAATTGGAAAGGCACAAAAAAATTTGTATGTTGATAATTACTTGTGACATTATTATGTTCGTATTAGCTTATTTATGTTCTTCCTTTATCTTATTTTCATCAATAAATCATCAAAGAACAAACATGAAGATCATGGACACTAGATGTAGGCACTCATCCAGAGCTAAAACCCCTTTATAGGGGAAGATCCAATCAATTCTCTTCCTTTAGTAGATTCAAATTGAGATAGACCAAGACCCTAGACCAAAAGACATTCCTCCTCCACCAAGTTAGATCTTCCTTTGGATAGATGATCTATTCCAAACTTACCAAGTGCTAGCTTCTCAAATGTAGCTTCAACCTTGATGCATCTTCACAGCTTCGACCTTGATGCAGCTTCATAATTTCATTAAACACAAGAGAGAGAGAGACCCAAAAACTTCGATTCCAACTTTCCCTCTTGAACTTCACACTTTTTCTACTTCCAGCTACTACAATTCAAACTTGTGTGAGATGTGCTTCCAAATGAGTCTAGTTGCTCCAATATATAGTGAGTTTGTGAGGTCAAATTCCCATGTTGGGGCTGACTTGGTGAAGGAGGCGTAATTGACCTATTTTACAATAAAATAAATTTATTTCTTGAGAAGTAAATCCCAAGAAGGGTCTTTTACATTATGAAATGGACAAGGACACTTGACATAAACCCTAGAATTCTTCACTAGAGACTTTGACCTAAAAACAATTAACCCAAGCTTGAAAACCATGCTTTAATAAGTCAATTTATTTAATAATAACATTTATTTTTCTTTCTTTTGACAAATACATTACATCATGACTCAAATATAATTATGAAGACCAACACTAGTTACATTCTTCAACACTCCCTCTTAACTAGGGAGGTATTCATAATTACAAATATATAGAGGTACATGGAAGATCTCCAAAATGAACTATGAAGAGTTCTAGCACACCCAGTGTTGCAGACTAGAAACTTGACCATGGTATTCTATCTAGGTGGGACTAAGATTGACTCGAGATTTTTGTCAATCTAGGTACTATCAAGCTTACTTTCTAACCATAAACCCATGGATCTAGGTGTGTATCCAAAGTCGAAGCTCCATGACCAACACCACCCTCCCTCTTCGAGATCTAGAAATCAATACGTAGGTTGGCCATATGTCCTCCCAAGCATCTACCATTAGATACTTCATCCCTCCCTAATATACTAAATCATATATATCCCTTTGTCCAAGCATGCTTCCAAAGTATTCAACCTTACTATGGAGAGATTTACCCATACAAACACAAACCCTAATTAGAAATAAACTTTCAAATATATATACCAATAAACACAAACCTTCGGGTCCTCAACAATCCTAATGTTCCTTTCATCATTAAGTTATTCATATATAATTTATCAAAAGCTTTCTTCTTCTTTCATTTCTTCAACAACACCAAATATATCCTCAGATCTTCTCAAATATTTTGTTTGCAACTTCATGAATATTTATTGATAGTACTTTTGTTTACTTCAAAGTACTCATTGTCATAATATGCCCTCCCTCTCAACTAGGAGATATACTCTTTATAGGCTCCCTCTCAACCTAGGGAGATCAACCACCTCCTTTTTCTATAACATCAGAGAATCTTTCATGCCTTCATTCCCTTTTATGGTATCAAAGTCATTGTGATTACCACCATTCATATGAGCATCTTCATCATCTTGAAGATTATGTACCTGCAAAAACCTGAATAGCAAGTACAACCAAAATACATATACAAAAGCATGAAGTGAACTACATCATAGTTATATAAATATAATAGAACCATCAAAACAATCAAATACTTTATACATAAAATACTTGGTTAGGTTCATAATTATCAAGAGATACATACTAGACTTTAACCTCTTGCTAGGGTATAGGATAAGGCTATGTAGATCATCTATGATCTTGATGTGATGGAAAATAAAACACACAACATTGTCATAGAAAATGAACCCTTATTCCAATATTCCCTAATATCGATAGACATTATTACAAAACATTCTTGCAACATTAAACAAGGCTCCGACCACTATGCACCATGCTAAAGAAACATTTTAGCAGTTTGTGACCAAGACAACATGATTCGTCCCTTCCATTGTTGTGCAACCACAACAAATTGGCTTGGGGATGAGCCACAAATAGTGTTTGGGGACTATTGGTGTGAAGAAGAAATTGGGGAAAATTTTTGAAATTTTGCCTAAGTATGGGGTTACTTCACATACGAGGATTGACACCGCGCACATAATACCATGCATATGCCTAAAAAAACCATGCAAATGTGTCACAAAGCCAAATATTATTGTACAGTAACTAAATTATTCCTCAACTAACAAAGAATCCACCAATGGGTTAAGTTATTTATATGTGGGTTAAGGTAGTGATTCAGATAGATATAGTGTAGCAGGAAATTAATACTTTGCACATATGAGGACAACTCATCTAGGTGAGTTAGCAGGGAGAGTTGGAAGGAGATTCCCTAAGCCGAAGATGGATGAATTCCACTCTATAAAGGATTGTTGCTAATGATCAAGGGTTGGATTGGGTATATGTTGTTAAGTTAGTTGCTCAGTGTTTAATATCATTTTGATTCTACTCTATTCTATTATGTTTGTTTGTTTTGTATTGTCACTATTATGTATTACTATCTTTGTTTTAGTGAGGGATTTAATGGAGCTAACTGGAGCTAACTCTATTGAGTCTCTGACATGGTGTCATTCTATTGATATTGTTTATTTTTTATTCTATGTCATTGGCTAGTAACATAATATGAAGGACCTCTTTCTAAGTCTTTACTATCATACCTATGGAGTTAATGTACATTTTATGTTTATTGTTTAATACAAAGAAGTTATCCAAGAGTTTTATTCTATATTTATGGTGTATATATATAATTATTTATTTCTACGGTAAATTCCATGAATGGATTATGGTGTCTACATGATTTTTCTAACTATCATTTGTATGAATACTTTATATGTTGTAAATAACTATGACACTCTATCATGAATGAACCTTATTTCTTTGTTATTTTTATTTCGAAGTTAGTTCTACACATATAAAATGGAGGCATGTTGAGTAATTATTTTTCTATCTAAACTCTATGTTATGTGTGTCAATGTTTGTTATAATTACTAGGATTATTTAATACACACAGTAGGGGTTATGAATGTATCTTTATTCAATGGGATTTTATGTGACATATGGTAATTACAATAGCTTGGGTTAGGTTAATTTGAGCCAGAATTGTCTCCTATTCCCCTATCTCCTTTCATAACCTTTAAAGTTTATGTGAACCCATCAACATATCTCAAGTGATACCTCATCTACTTTGAGGCATTGATAATGTTGGTATTTATGAGGATTTTATTGGAAAATTCATAAACCCTAGATCATTTCCCCTGGTGCCAATAGGAGGCCATCATTTTGGTGCTTGCTAATGCTTTTTTGGTTAGGGTTTCATTTGTACAGCACAGTTCCTGAGGAAATCCATAGCCTTATCTTCGGCAGTACCAACAACACTCCAAACCATAATAGAAAGTGGTGATTTTCTAGTGGGGAAAGGGTCAGGAAAGAGCCTTTGAAGACTTAAAGACAAATATCAGTGAAGCACCAGTTATGGAATTACCAAACTTGCTACATCCCTTTGAACTGGAGACAAATTCAAGTGGGTATGTTATGGGAGTTGTGTTAATGTAGGGAAAAAGGTTTTTATGCTAACATTTTGAAGTATTTCATTAGGCAATTCTTAACTACCCTACCTATGACAAGGAGATTTATGCCCTAGTGCAAGATATTAAGAAGTGGAAACATTATTTAACAGGAAATGATACGGTAATCCACACAGATCACCAGCCATTATGATACCTACAAGGCCATAGAAAGCTACCACAGTCCAAGAATTACAAGTGGATGGGGTTTCTATAGCATTTTCATCTAGTGATCGAGTATAAGAATGGAAACACAAACAAGTTGTTCGACATGATTTCAAGGCCACCCACATCAAAGATAACATATTTGGGAACTATAATGCACATGGATAAATTTTCCCATAATGCTTATAGAGAATCATATTTGGAGGATGAGGATTCCAAGGAGGTGTTCAGTAATTGCAAAGCCAGATTCATGTGCATGATGGTGACAACACAGTTTACTACTGTCTCTAGGATGGGTTACTCTACATGATGGATAAGTTATGTGTTCCTAAAGGTGAGTGATTTCAATTAATCTGAGAGGATCACACCTCTAAGGTTGCATGGAATTTTAGTGTAGGGAAGACAATGGCCAACTTGCAAAAGTATGTGTATTGGCCCAAGATGCAAGAAAATCTAGCTAGGTTCATAAGAGGATGCATAATTTATTGTACCAACAAGCCAAGTAATAGGAAATAGGATCTTTATCATCCCTTACTTGTACCCACTCATGACTGGAAAATAATTTCCATGGAATTTGTGGGAGGTTTACCAAGAAATAGGAAGGGGCATGACTACATATTCATGGTATTTGACAGGTTCAGCAAGATGTGTGTTATGATGCCCTATAAAAAAAACATCATCGAGCAAGAAGTAGCAAATTTTTTCTTTGATAGGTATGGGTTCACTTTGGGATACCAAGGATCATCATTTTATATAATGACATGAGATTCCTTAATGCATTTTGGACTACATTGTGGGAGAATATGAACACGAAGTTGAAGAGGTCTACAACATTCCATCCTCGAACGAATAAGTAGATAAAAGTAGTCAAAAGGACTTTGGTGCAAATTTTGAGGGGTTATAATAAAAAGCATCTAAATACTTGGGATAAAAATTTGGTATATATACAACGCTCTTATAATAGAGAAGAACAAACTTCTATTGTTAAGTCACCATTTGAAGCTTTCTTTGGATATTTCCCCCTTCACCTTTGGATATTGCATATGGGAAGTAAGGAGTAAGGGAGGATATTATAAGGGATGCCTTAAGGGCTGAAAAAATTGTTAAGAAGATCAGGACTTTCCATATACAGGTATAGGGGACACTACATAAGTCACAAGAAAAATATAAGGCCATGCAATAATAGAGAAGTTGTTCAAAGAGGGAGACAAAGTATCATTACAGTTGAACATGGAGAGGACACAAGGCATGAGTAATAAAATCAAGGCTCTATGTTGTGGTGCCTTTAAGATGCATTAAAATGTGGAAGATAACTCCTATAGACTCAATCAACCCCCATACATGTGTATTTACTCAGTTTTGAATGTAGAGAATCTGAAACTCCATGAGCCTTCCATGTTAGACCAGGAAGAGGAACAACTCCTACCTTCTATGGGGGATTTGGCACCAAATACTCAAATATAGTTGATAGAAGATATAGTTTTGTAGATAAGGTCTAGAAATACAAGATAGGGGAAACATGACCTTTGGAATATTGGTTTGAAAGGACAACTTCCTGGAAAAGTTAAATTTTATACTCAAGAGAAGGTGGAGGAAAAAATTCCTCACCTCATTCAGTAGAAGATTTTGGGACCAAAATCCTCACAAAATGGGAAGGAGTGATCCATATTGGATCATTATATTTTTTTCATCCATATTGATTATTTATGAGTGGAAAAAGTGGAGGAATTAACTCATGGGACCATTTTTACCAGCGGGAACCAATTTGGCAAATTAGGGTTTAAAACCTTTTAGGAGCATTTTAAGGTCTAAAATGGCATTTTGTGTCGGTAAAAAAATTATGCTTTAGGGTTGCACATTTTTTTATATTCTATACATAGAGAATATTCCAATGACACAAGAATTGCCTTAATCAAAGTTTGTATGCAAAATTTATGCCACTTAGAAGTTTGCCTTCTTGTTTTGATCACCATAATTTGAGAAGATGCCATGTCATACCCCTTTAGTCAAGGAAAGGGGGATAGCAACATGATAATGATGAATAATACTCTATAATATTCCATAATGTAACTCTATATAATAATTGAGGGAGTCAAACCTAACCACTAGTAGGCTATCAAGTTGTGTTATAATCAAGCCATGAAAAGGGGTTCCATTCTCTTCGAGTGTATCTTTTTCCATATATTGGAAAAAGTAGTTGAGAGGGGTAGGGTGAAAGAAGACATAGATTATTTCTGAACTATAGTAGTCCATGAACCATGGACCTTATTTATATGTACTTACAATGATTTTATATTCAGAGAAAGAGAGCAAAGCAGCCTCACCTTCCAGCTAGGTTTCTCCCAAAAAGGTTTCCTAGGATATATCTTAGTTCATTCATGGTTTGTGAGTTTTTATTTTTCTATTATCTATTTTTTGCATAGCTATAATTTGCATGCATATGTAATAAAAAATAATTTACAATTTCAGAAATATAAGAGAAATGAACCCTCATATTGTAGATTTTGAATTTTTAAGTATAATTTATCAAATTTATTGTGATGAAATGTCTAGATAAATATCCATGACAATTTATGGATCACATTGATATCAAATAAATTTTATTTGGGTATATTTTAGGGATTTGTAGGGGGTCTAGATTAGAAAAGTCAAAACTCATAAAACCCTACTCATGGTTTTCAAATTTGTTAATAACCCTCGTGATCTTGCAAAGAAGGGGTTTTCACCGCTAGAAGCACAAGTTGTAGATATAAACCATAATATGAATCTCCTCATGGTGGCCCTGACCAATGAACTCAGGATATTCAGAGAGGATTTGGTTCTAAGATACAGGTATAATCAAAGGGGAGATCAGGAAATCAAGAGAAAATAGAGAATGATGGAGGAAAGGACTCGAAAAATACCAGGCTCGTTGAACTATCATGAACCATTCTCTGTCCCTGATCAAAAAGGAAACAAAGATCGATATCAAGTCATACCAAGGTGATATTGACACTTTGAAGCTAGATCACTAGCTATAACAATTAGAAGTTTATTTTAGTGTTCATATTATAGAGGAAGCACAGAATATTTCATTTGTGTCACTGAAATTAGAGGGTTATGCCTTGACCTAGTGGTAAATCCACCCGGAGACCTTAAGGTTGGAGGGATATCCTCTAGTGACTAATGGGAGGACTTTAAAGCCATTATAAAGTCGCAATTTTACCATATCAATTATGTAGAGGACCAATGGATCTAGTGGCACTACTTCAGGCAGAAGCAAGGGTTGAGTGTATGGGAGTACACGATAGAATTTAGAAACATGGCCATAATGTTGGGTATCTTCCCAAAGAACCTAGATGTACTCCTGAAGTATTTGGGGGGGTCTAAACAACCATTTGTAGAGGAAATTGAAGTTTCTCAAGCCCATATCATTGGATGAGGATTTTATATAAGCATGGTACCTAAAGAATATGTGCCATAAGAAAAGGTAAGGATATCTAGGAGACCTAGTCTTAGAATCACAAAATATTGTCTTTTACATTGTATTCATTATAAAAGGAGGTTTTCCCGCTTGAATATGACTGTAATTATTGGTTTCTTATCATTTTTAAGGAACAAGGATAATAACACTTTCCTTTATGAATAATATTCTCTTATTTCATACTTGATAAACTACAAAAGGATTCAAAGGTATAATCATTATCATATTCCTTCCTACAATCCCAGTTCTTGTGAAAGGTGGAGCAAAAAACATATTATTGAGGTGTTTTTAGACTTATTAAAATAAAATCTATTAACTAACATTATTTCTTTGGGAATTATTTCATACATTTCCATAGCTTCAGTTGCATCTCCTTATTACAAGCCAAATAATCCCCAATCATGTCAAAGAGTAGAAATTTTAAAGAGGTTGATTCTTTATCAAGTTGTGTAACCTAGATTTCATCAACATTGTCAAAAAACTTCCTCAATTTATTCCATACTTCATTTGAGTAGTCAATCTCATTTGTATGGAATCGAATTTCTCTGTACATGTAGGCCATCATGACACCTACAACCTCATCCTTCTTAGCATTGTGAAAGAAATTCTCATGATCATATTTAGTATCAGGAACACCAATTTTGTACACTGCAATAGCCCTTCACTCTTCAACAAGGTATCCATCTTTTGTGCTCGCATGTCATAATTATGCTCTTAGAGCATGACCCATTCCTACCTATAAACTATATTATTTCTACAAACCTTGATTAAAAATCCACAAGTCCAAGAAAGTCAATTCCTTCGCAAATACAACTTCATAAGAGAACATAACCATCTATAATTTTCTTATGATGTAACAACCTCAAAAACACCTTGAAACCATAAAACCAGTATAAGATATTCAAACCCTAGTTCTCTGACAACATGTTAGAATTCACAAGTGCATCGTAAAAGTGAATAAAGAGATTCAAGTTATGAGAAAATGGTGTCCAAAGACATGATTATAGCACTAAAGCATAAAACATGCAACATGTGTTCATCAAAATTCATCATTATTATCCAGTAACCACATGAGCTCATATATTTATACTTGAGTACCTAATTAATTTCCACAAATCAAGGTTGATCTAGTCAATCTTTATCACTCAAGGTGGTACCAATGGGTTAATAAACAAGTCAATATGCACTTAGTCAACCCCATTCATCTTGGTTTAGAACACTCAATTGATTCACCCTCTAACACACTTCAAGTTGGATTTTACACATTCCAACATGAGTAACAAAGAACCCTCAAATGCTTGCAAATTCCAAATAATAGATTGTTAAGTGTTATAATTAATAGTTATATCTCTATGTCATCTAGTACAATAACAATTTTCATCTTAAAGCATTCAACATGTGGTGCTTGCATATAGAAAAAACATATATTGATGGCAGGATTTGGAAATTGCTTGAACCTAAGTTCATAGTACAATTTAGGACAAGAATTGTACAACTAGAGATATGTTCGGATAACCCTTTTTCCAGCAGAAAGAGGTTTGTTCTCCTATGCCAAATCAAATAATGAAGAGATTATGTCCTCTTCTTTGCGTATTATATCTATAAGCACTCAAAGGCCTTCAAATATATTAGATGAAATTTTGTTTAAGTGTTCAGTCTAATATGGATACATTGTTTATGAACAATGTAAGGTGTCAATCAACTTCATCATCCTATCATCCTATTGTTTTATGAAGCGTAAGCCTTAAGTCGAACACTTCTCATTGGTCTTATAACCTATTGAAAATAAATAAATTTACTGGTTAAAAATGGTCATGTAACTAATGTTGTAAATCCCAAGTTTATGTTATGGTATATTCTCTCTTGTAATGATTTTTTTCCATGAAAAAAAATAATGGGATGTGATAATATTTCATTCTTCATGATTTGTGATGTAATTGTTTTCAATACCAAAAAACTTGTGATCAATGCAAGTATTCAATGATGTTGATTTCTTTGTGATACATTATTATATGCACTATAAATCATGATAAATAATAAATATTTATTAATATTTGCATCACTTTTCAAGAATGTTAATTTAAATGTAAATCAAGAAATTTGTATTTCATAATCATACTCAACTGCTTCTTGATGTCCATGTTGGGAGACCAAATTAGAACTTGGGTTTACATGGTGCGGAAAGAGATAAGGACCAAATTCCATTTCCTTAAATTCTGGGTAAGAAGAACATTGTGCTTTACTTAGATAAAAGTAATTTGTGTATTGTAGGGCTATGGAGTAGTACCCAAAGAAAAAAATGTGTACAAATTTAATTCGACATTGTATTTGATTAATAGGAATATTTATGTTGTCCATGGATTCATAATGGTACTAGAAAGTAGCTCTCAATTTGCAACCCTGTCCATCCAAACTTTTTGATGTATTAAAAAATTACTATTTTTTTTAGAAAGCATCCAATAGTATTGGAAACACGAATAACCAATCAACCAAAGAATGTGTATTAGCCCATTCCTAGACTTAAAAGTATTGTTCTATAAGATGATTTTTAGTTATTTATAAGATTATATTGTCATTATATTATTGGAGTCTATATTTCTAAAGTTAGGATGCAAAGATATTTTAGTCATGTACTAAAATGTTAAAGTCATAGAAACATTAATCTCATTGGCTTTAAAAGAAGACATTTATAGATAGTGTTCTCGATTAGTTTGAAAAAAAAAATTCCATTTTCAAATTATAATTTCAAGTTGTGTTAATTTATAAATATATTAAACATACTTATAGCTTTTTATAGACCTTGTATCACATGGCTACTAACAAACAATATTTTAAATGCTTGAAAATGTAAACAATTCTTAAATGTTAGAAAATGAAAAGACATTCAGTGTTCAAATGGAACATAATATGATAGACAAGTCCAAACTTTATGTGATTCAAATATTTGGACATTATTGTTTGATATTTAGTAACCATATATTTTATAATTCTTTAACTTGGTATTTATTTCAATTCGGTGTTAACAATTTGTTGAAGAACGTAGCTATGGTTGGTCTTCATAATATTATTTTGTTGATGTATTTTGAATAATTAAAATTATTATTTACAAGCATTTTATTCATGCTTTGTATTGGTCAAAATAAAAATATGGAAGGGCATGTTCTTTGTGACCCTTTCAAAGGAAAAAATAAAAATAAAAAATTGTTGAGTATCATTTAACCTACCAAGTTTCCAAGTCGTCCCTACTAACCCTCATGTCAGCTCAACTTAAATGGTACCCTTTCGCATGGATTGCAAGCTATATATAGCCCACTCACATTCCTCGTTTGACACACATATCACACACTTATACATCTGATCCAAGAAAAGAATAGGATATTTTGGAGGTTGAAAACAGAAGTGAAACATATCTCTGATCTGCCCTTGCTCAAGGAGACTTGGAAGCTCGAGTAGAAGAAAAATTTTGAGGCATAATTTTCTATGGTTATGTGGCTCATTCCTATGGAAGAAGTGTGAATTATGAGGATACAACGGGTCTAATTTTGGCCCTATTATAGACCTAGTACAAACCTCTTTTGTGGACAGATTTGGGAAGCATTTTGTGTTCGTATGCTCGAGGGTTTACTTGGCATTTGGAGGTTGGTCATATTAGCTACATTGTTGTTCAAATTGTATATGACTTGATGTCTTGTTAACTTAATTCTATAAGGAAAGGACTGTTGGTTTTCTCCCCTTGGAGTGGGCTTTTCTCAGGGTAAATTCTTGTGTGGTTATCTCTTCATGTCTTTTGTTTTAGACATTTGTATAATTGTTTTCATGTTGCGTAATAAATGAAAAGAAAAGATCAGCATAAGTGTAAAATCATAAGAAACAATTATCAAGTTAAGATAACTACCAAAATTCAACATGGTATCAGAGCTAGGGCATGAAAGAGAAACCCTAGAAAATTAGCCCTAGTCGTCCTAGATCAAGCATTAAGGTCAAAGATTTAACCTCCTCTATTTTGAAAAAGAAATATCATGAACCAGGATAAAGAGAAGGAATGGAAGGTAATTAATTTCTCAAGACCTAAAAACCCTACCTTTGTGGGTTGAATTCCTCATAGGTTGATCCCATTCTCAAATTAGCCTATGTTTCAGTACCAGGAGGTCGAAAATAGAGTAGACAAGATTGTTTTAACCATTTGCTGGAAAACCGATCAAGGTCTCAGTTGGAATAAATCCTTGTTTTACTAAGAAGTCCATGAATGAGATATGGATCTCAGAAGATCTTTGTCATGCTAAAGGAGACCAAACTATAATCTCTAATTGGCTAAAATTTCATCCTTGTCAAACTAAAAGGGACTGAGTCTTAGAAGCTAAATTGTTCCTATTTTCAAACACATTATCATTCGTCTCTATTATAGGACTGAAACCCTACAGAACATTATTCATAGGATAAATTACCTCAATGACTAAAGTGACAATTTTAGTAGGCCGAGAAGGCCTCACGACAATCTCAGAAGTCCATAATCTCAGAACCTATAAAGACCAAATAATTGAAACCATCGATCTTAGGTTAAGGGGGATTCCAAAGTTTGAATATACGTCTAAATTTTTTATCAAGTCTTAAACCATTGGAGCATGTGAAGTTGTAAGCATAAATTGGTGTTGTTTTCGATAGCAATCAAAAATATCTATGCAAAGGACTGAGAGCCTCAAGAATGGATGAATTTCTCTACCTTAAGAAGCTGAATATTTTATTATTAGGGACTTGAGAAGTTATTACTACCAGATCTATTTGAAGGTTGAATATTCTATTGTCTTAGAAGTCAAAGTATGGACCAAATCAAGTTCTAATAGAAGTTAAAGTCATCTTGACTAAATTATGAATATGTTCTCCATTGTGATAAGATCAAAATCAATGATTAATCTGAGTTAGGATCTATACTTAAGAAACAGATTGAATTGATGACAAGTATCAAAGCCTTAAGGGACCAGGTTTCGGTATTGACAAAGGAATCAAAAAATCTTGAATCTTGTGATCTCAATGCCAAGATTCTTTGCAAGCAATTGAGTTTATATCTCTCTAAAGGGAGAAACCAAATGAAGTATGGAAGGATTCACTAAATTTTTGAGCTAATGAATAACCCCAGAAGAAGTTCATTATAGTTTAGAAGTCTCAAAAACGTTTTCATGCAAAATCATACTACAGCATTGAATACATGAGAGCTGGTATAAAGTTTGATATGCATATACTAAAGAATGGCATGACCTATATGTATAAATTGACAAAGACTATAGTGAACCAACTGAGCTATAAATATACAAGCCATAATGCATTGTTGGGACCTAATCTAAAGGACAAAGGGATCTTTCTTTAGAAGGAAAAAAATGGATTGATCATCAAATCAAGTATGAGGACATAGAAACATTTTTCCTTATGAACATCAATCCTGTAATAAATATTATATATGATAGAAATTCATCTCAGGATAAGCTCACTATATCACAAGAAATGTTAAACAGACAAACCTTTGGGTTGTTGAACTTTGGTACATCTGAAAGATGGTTCTTACTAAGAAATGTCTACTCTGAATTAAAAAGGGCATTGATGACATGTATCATGCCATGGTAGGATGAAAACCCCCAGTCAGTTCACTAAGATATAATGACCTCTTGTGCCAAGAATGTTTTGGCATCCTGAAGAAATGCTTTGACATGTTCTTATGTATCAGTCTCCTCTATAGAAGGATAATTTACAGGAGATGTCTTGCACTATAAGTCCATAATAAGTCTTAGAGGATTGTTGAAGGATATGTATAGAAGAGGTTAGGTTCCTTTTTAAGACAGAAATTTTGAGATACATCATGTATACATACTCAAAGAAAAACAAAGAGATTTGATTTGGAGGAATCAACGAGACATGAAGTTTTTCTAATAGTTTCTTATAGTTGATAAAATTCTACATTAAGTTTATTGAAAAGAAGAGACTAGGCCCCTCCTTAAAGTTAAAGGTCAAAATTGATCTTACACCTTGTTCATGTTATAATTTCTAAGTCTAACCCGTTAGAAATTTTCTTGCACTATCTGGTTTATTTCACCTACTTGTTTAATTACTGAACAAATTATTTAACCATATATATACTGAAATAAACAAAACTTTAGTCTCAACCATCTACATATCATCAACAGAAAGAAAGATACAAACACAAGGGACAACTTTATTTTTGGAAAATTGTCCCCGGAAAAACCCAACTTGGGAAAACTGGTGCAGCAGTTCTGAGGGTTTTATTATTAAGCAACCTTTCTTGAGTATAGATGGGTTCCAAACTGGCTCACCCTACAGAGAAATTAATCCAGCAATAATACCTCTCTTCAAAATCATATATTTGGCAAGTCTTCTCCACGAAACTCTCTCCAACGCCTCTCTAAGGCTTTGTGTTAGCCCTCCTAGCCTCTGTGTCAGCCTAAAACCCTCTTTGTTAACCTATAGATGCTCTACTCTACCTCTCTAGCCCTCTGTGTGACCCACATAGGCCCTATGGCCCTCCGCGTAGTCACTTGGCCCTCTACGTTACTCCTGCAAGCTTTGTGATTGCTTCTCTACCTCTGTGATAGTCTTCTGACACTATCTTTGCCTCTCCGTTATGCACTCACTACCCCTCATTTCAACTCTGATCACTGGTTCAATTTCTCTCAACAAACCCCGCTCCAGAAAATCAAATGGGTGCCAAACTGGCTCACCCTACTCAGAAATCAATCTGGCAGTAATACCTCGCTCCGGAAGAAAATATTCTGTAAGTCTGCTCCACAAAACTCTCTCCAACACCTCTTTGAGGCTCTGTGTCAGCCTACAAATGTTTTTTGCTACTCTTTGGCCCTCTGTATCACCCACGCAGGCCCTCTAGCCCTCTGTACAGTCACTCTAGCCCTTTGTGTGGCTCCCGTTGGCTCTGTGTCTGCCTCTATGCCTCTGCATTGGTATTTTGGCACTACCTCTACCTCTCTGCTATGCACTCACCTCCCCTCACTACAACTTTGATCACTGATTCGATTTCTCTAAGAAAACCTCACTCCAGAAAATCGAACTAACTGATCAACTTGGTGTATCTCCAACTGACCCTCAAGCCTTCTCTTATACTTTTTCTGTTGAGTCCTCAATGGCTGAGATTAAATATCTAATCAATGGCTAAGATTATATTTGGCTTGATCCATGCCATTTAGAACCTTCTCACCCAGTTTTATATTAATACCCATTAATATTTTAATTTTCCTAAGTTTAGACTTAGGAACTCCATTAAAAATATTAATTATTTTAATATCTCTCTAACCAAGTGGAATTTGCCCAAACCATTTCTTGGTATTGGAGGTCTCATGTGCTTTAGTCTCTCCACAAATTTTCATGGCTAGATCACATCCGTTGTTACCCCAAATCAACACTCCCTCTTAGCGAGGAATGTGCTCTAATAATGCTCCATAACTGAACATCACCCTGATCATCCAGCATCGGTACCTATGTTGATGTTTGGCATGTTGCCCAACATCCTCTACACTTCTAGATCCTGTACTACTACCCATGGCTCTTCCACTACCACTGCTACATCTATACAACAGCTTCCTCTACATCCGTGTTATTGTTGGTCCTTTCTCCCAACATTGCATCTGCACTGTTGCCCTCTATCATCATGCTACATCATTCCGCCCATAGCACTACCACTTCTATTGCTACACTACAACTTAATTACTGAGACGATGATAACTAATCTACCCAATTACTAACATCCTTGTCAGGCTAGAAAACCCTCCTGATGTTGAAGCTCTCTCTGTTGCTATCATGTGCTCCCTCTGTTGCCTTTGCACTGCTACAACAACTTTGTGCCTCTCACGCCGCAGCAAACACCTTTGTGCCTTCCTACACTGCTGCAACCTCCTATGTGCCTCTCGCACTGCTACAATGCTCACTGCGCTATTGCAGATCGATGCACTAAAGCACTTTCTATTGCTCCATCCACATCGTCTTCCACCGAGATCTGACATCCTGCTGCTGTCACTATGGGGCTCCCGTAGCCGGATATGATCCAAGAGTTTGGGTACCTCAAGGATCTTGCCCCACATTTCCTATAGTCCTCCTGACTACAGTTCAATTTCACCCCACCTCTTCTCTAGAGGTACATGAGCACTCATGACACAATCGTCATCATCCTCTACCTCCTTCTTCGCCTTAGTCAGTGTTGCCTTGGAGTCAGAAACCTCTCCCTTATTCTTCTTTCTAGGACACTGGGTTGCATAATGGCCCAGCTCCCCATAGTTGAAGAACTTTATCTTGGATATTTCCTTCTTCTTCCTCTTCCCTTGCTACCCCCTAGATGCCAGAGTTGCATCCTCTTCCTCCTCTTTCTTAACTTGACCTCCTTTGCCACTACTTCCCGCCTTGGTCAATGGTTTGATCTCTTCTTAGCGAAGAGCTGCCCATAATTATTCCCATCCTAGAAGATTCACTCTTCCCAAAATGCTTTGGAAAAATGTTGCCCACTCCTCGGAGGCTGCGTTCAAGGTGGTCCTCACCATTAACTCTTGATCCAGCATGGCCCCTATGGAAGTCAGTTGGTCCCAAATCTCTTTCAACCCACTAAGGAAGTGATCTATCTTCTCCCCGTTCTGCATCTGATATGACCACAATTTATTCTCCAGTAGAATATTCTTATGTGCATAAGTGCCTTGATATAATGTCATCAAGGTATCCCACATTTCCTTTGTCATATTATTCTTTGCACTTTACCTTGGCCATCGCATCCTCATACTTTTCGTTATCAACTGGGTTGAATAGGATAGCCATGGTTCTCAAGGAAAAGGCCTTGATGCAATGTCTATCTAGAATAGATAGGACCCTGGCCTTCCAGATGACAAATTTGGATGCTCTATCCAACCTATCCTGATCCCTCAGTCTGTTCATTGTCATCTCTGCTCTTCTTTTCGAATTCTCTGAGTCTCTACTTCCCTCATGGAAGTTTTGTCTGTGACTCCTTCTGAGTCTCTACTTCCCTCCTGGAATTTCTCTTCTAGACCCCCTCTGAGTCTCGATTTCCCTCCTAGAAATCCTTCTGCCAATAGTTGAATCGTACCTCTTTGATCCCCTTTGCTCCGCTAACACTAATCCGTATTTCTTGGCTAGAAATCTGCCTAGGTAGCGACTCTCTCTACTTTGGTTCTGTCCCATTAAGTATTTGTTTGCCTTGACATCAATAGCACCCCACCAGCTTCACACTCCACAATTTTCCCTCAAACTTCTTATGCCCTAGCAACTGAAGAAACTAAGCCTCTTGGATCTACACAATCCCGGCAAGGTTGATCGCTCTTCTGGACAACTGCATCACTCCTACCTGGATGAGTAGGATGGCGTGGCTCCTCGTGAGCCTCTCTGCCTTCCTCTACCTCTGTGTTGGCCTCTCTCTGGCTTGAAATGATAATGCATGCCCTCTGTATTACTCCTTTTCTGCTGCTTTCTACTTAGTAACATCTTATGTCTCTCGTCATAGTTGTTTTTGCTACAAATTTTTTGATTCAGTTGGTGCCTTCAGCTCTCTTGTGATCTGCAACGCTCTGATACCATGTTGAAATTTCTAAGTCTAACGCGTTAGAAATTTTCCTGCATTATCTGGTTTATTTCACTTACTTGTTTAATTATTGAGCAAATTATTTAACTATATAAATACTGAAATAAACACAAATGCAGTCTCAACCATCTACAAATCATCAACTGAAAGAAATAGATAAACACACAAGGGACATCGTTATTTTTGGACAATCGTCCCTCTAGAAACCCAACTTGGGAAAATCAGTGCAGCAGTTCTGAGGGTTTTATTATTAAGCAGCTTTTCTTGAGTACAAATGGGTGCCAAATTGGCTCACCCTACACAGAAATCAATCTGGAAGTAATACCTCTCTTCAAAAGAAAATATTCAGTAAGTTTGCTACACAAAACTCTCTCCAACACCTCTTTGAGGCTCTGTGTCAGCCCTCTTGGCCTCTATGTTATCCTACAAATGTTCTGCGCTACTCTCTGGCCATCTGCGTCACCCAGGCAGGCCCTCTAGTCCTTTGTGCAGTCACTCTAGCCCTCTGTGTGGCTCCTGTTGGCTCTATGTCTACCTCTTTGCCTCTACGTTGGTCTTCCAGCACTATCTCTGCCTCTCTGCTATGCACTCACTTGCCCTCACTGCAACTCTAATCATTGGTTCGATTTCTCTCAGCAAACCCCACTCCAGAAAATCGAACTGACTAATCAACTTGGTGTATCTCTAACTGACCCTCAAGCCTTCTCTTATACTTTTTTTGTTGAGCCTTCAACAACCGATATTAAATCTCTAATTAATGGCTAAGATTAGATTTGGTTTGATCCATTTCATTTAAAACCTTATCACCTAGTTTTATATTAATACCCATTAATATTTTAATTTTCCAAAGTTTAGATTTAGGAACTCCATTAAAAATATTAATTATTTTAATATCTCTCTAACCAGGTAGAATTTCCCCAAACCATTTCTGGGGCTTGGAGATCTCATGTGCTTTAGCCTCTCCACCAATTTCCATGGCTAGAGCACATCCGATGCTACCCCAAATCAACAATTCAAAATGTTGAGATCTAATAACATCTCACATTAGAGAAATTTTGAGGTCAAAAATTGGCCTCACAACAAAAAACAACTTTATAGGAACCAAAACGATTAAATAAAGTGATGTAAACCATGGGGGATGATTCACCATTTTTGGAGTAAAAATATATATTTATATAGTATGATAGAATATTATATTTATATATTTTCACTTCGTATTTTCATACTTATTCTCTCCTAAAATTTACTCATCAGTTGGAGAACTCGTTGTATGTCAGAATTTAATTTGCATCCAAGGATTACCCATGTTGCATACTTTCAATGGACCCTACTACACAAAAAGTGTGAAATACATTAAAAACATTATTGCAATAACATTTTTCATCTATTTCACATTTTTCATGTAGTAGGGTCCATATAACGTATGCAACATGGGTACTCCTTGGATGAAAAATTAAATTTTGCATCCAACAAGTGCTTTTGCTCAAAATTTGAGTAAAATCATCGAGAGATAAGTTGAAAATACTAGTTGAAAAAAAATAGTTTTTCCTTTTTCCCTCCAAAACTTTATGAGTTAATCTAATATTATTTTATCATTTCCACTACTATTTTATAATATTCCTTAGGAGGCACATTTTATACCTCAAAATTTCCCTATTGACATTTAAATAAAATCAAAGGTTTGGAAGACTGGAAGTCTTAGCCAAATTTTAGAGTTTTGATTTTGGAATGTTTAGGTTTTGTAAACCCTAGAAAGGGTTTGAACAAGAAATCCCTAGGGCTTGTGGACAAAGCCTTAGGACTGATCAATTTCAATGGAAAGAGAAACCCTAGTTCATAACGATGATGTTGAAGATGAGGATGATTAAGTTGCAAGAAGAATGCAAGAAATGTAAGATCAAGAGGGAGTTGACTTTTCCTAAAAAGATAAGTATTCTATAACTATCCTCTTTTACTATTAATATTGTTATTTTATATTTGTTATTATATTATCTTTATACACTTTGGTTGGTTGTAATCATTCTTCCATGACATCCTAGTGAGGTTTTCAAGTTAGTAGCAAGTGTTGCCTAGGCTTTGGTAGTAGATGGAAGAAGTGGAAGAATGAAGCAAAGCAAGAGGACTTTCCAGAGTTGTTACTTGGAGAAGACTTGAGTTCAAAGGGAGTGGGAAATTTGAATTATTCCTTTATTGTATTGAAGAGAAGTCATGATTTTAGCATGCTGTAGAAGGCAACATGGAAGTAAGTTTTGTGAAATTTCTCTCAAAAAGAGGGAGAGGGTCATGACAAGATGTTTGCCTCAGTTGGAAAAGTTACCTCAGTTTTGTAAAGTGATTGAAAGGGAGCCTCATGATAGAAGAATACTTTATACTTTATACTTTGGTCTTGGTTGAATGGATCAAGGATGATCCCAAGAAGAAGGACTCATGTGTCAAAGGGAGCAATTGTGACGAATAGTATTTCACTCAAAGGGATCCATAAGAAAAACTTGTTTTGACCTCAAAGGAAGTTTACCTTAGATTTGATGTGAGACTCTTGGATGATGGACTATCAGTATGAGAGGGAGTGCCCAATCATGTTCATGATGAATTATGTAAAGATAAAAGATTCAATTTGAGTTTATTGCCTGAGTTTGAATTCATTGAATGAATAAAGAAGCATGGAAAAGGGTGAATATATTGCAGTTGGATTGACAAAGTTGAGAATCACAATGGATTCAAGTGCTATTTATGGTATTGCATGATGAAAAAAATGGTGCTAAAAGGATTATTTTTGCTCGAGTATATCTCCACTGATGATTTGATAACTAATATTATGTGCACTTTCAAGACAATCTTGGGTTGGTGGAGATTTCCTCCCTATTTGAGAAGGAGTGAGGGATGATATTCCATCATGGATATGGATTCTCCCTGTGTAAAATTATTATTGGGTTGGATGTTTTGAAGATAGTAAGAGAACTTATGAATGTTCTTTTAGCCTAAATATCATGGATGAGTATGATGCAAAACTTTGTTGCACTTATCATGGTTGAATTTGGGTATATAGTTGATTGTTTAGCTTGTTGTGAAGCAGTTTACCTTCAAAATTTGTTGGATTGTTTGATTAGGTGCGAGAATCGGCGGTGACATATTGTGGCAATCAAGTTATGTGAATATTTCTAAGAATCCAATTTTCCCTTTCGATCGAAGTACATTAAGATCAAGTATCATTGTATCCGAGATGTTGTCCAAAGAGGATTTGTTAGGCTCGAATACATTTATGTTGATGCGTGGGTCATTGATGTTTTGACATACCAACTATCCTAGATGAAGTTTGTTTCTAAAAGAAGCCTGGAGTGGTTGATAATCCCTCTCTTAGAGAGGGGAAGCATTGATTATATATTATCATGAGATTGAAAATTTTCCTTGAGCTTAGCTGAGAGACCATGGTTTATGGTTGGGAAGATTGTCCTAGTTACTCCCTTGAGTCATTGAGATTGACTGAGAAAACCACTATGGTGAAGAGTTTGGTTATGAGGCTTAGAGTGATCCCTTAGGTCATTGTGTTTGACAGGGAGACTAGTGAGTTTGGTCGAGGACATTGATTTTGAGTTCTCTCCCTTAGGTCATTGTGTTTGACTGAGAGACCATATGATCAGGGAGATTGACTCTTTTGAAATCAATATTAGGATTCCTCCCTTAGGTCATGGACCGATAAACTATACAGCGAAGGAGTTTGACATTACGATAGGGATTTATCCCCTTAGGTCATTAGGATTGATCAAGAGACGTTTGTTTATGGTATGGGAGATGGACCCTAAGTACTCTATTATGTCATTGTATTTGACTAAGAGACCAGTGGGATGGTCAGTGAAATTGACTTTGATTACTCTCTTGGGTCATTGTGCTTGACTGAGAAATCATTACATATGGTTGGAGAGTTTGGCCCCATGAAGGATATTGGTTTATTTTGGTGATTATGATGTTGATTATGATTCTTATCTTAATTTGGTTTCTTCCTTATAGAATCTTTCGACATTAGAACATTGTGGAAAGTCATTATGAATACCTCCCTAGCTAAGAGGGAGTGTTGAATAAAGTAGTTATGGTCGGTCTTGACAATATTATTTTATTGATGTACTTTGAATAATTCAAATTACTATTGACAAGCGTGTTATTCATGCTTTGTATTGGTAAATAGAAAAATATAAAATAACATGTTCTTCGTGACCCTTTCAAAGGAATAAAATTGAATTTTGTTAAGTATCATTTAACCTACCAAGTTTCCAAATCGACCCTCCTAACCCTCCTGTCGGCTCAGCTTAAGTGGAACCTTTTCACGTGGCCTAGAGGCTATATATAGCCCACTCACCTTCCTCATTTGACACACATATCACACAGTTCTACATTTGATTAAAGAAAAGAAGAATACTATTTTGGAGGCCAAAAACAAAAGTGAAACATATCTCTGATTTTCTCTCACTCAAGGAGACTTGGAAGGCCAAATAGAAGATGAAGTTTGAGGCATATTTTTTTGTGATTTTTTCGCTCTATTGATGGTTTTGGACCCACCAACGTTCAAGGGATCTCCCCAATATGAAGTCCGAGTCAGACCTCAAACTTTTTGGTGTAAGAGTCCCATCCAATATAAAGGATCAGTTTCCAAATCCTTAAAGATTTACCTTGGCTCTAGCTGACAACACAAGGGAGTGATGCAATGATAACTTTGGAAAGCAAGGGGAGTGTGTCTGGTGAGTCTATAGTGCAAATGTGTCGAGGTTATTCTACTACAAATAGGGGGTGAGAAAAGTGAGCCTCTAAGTGAGACGTAATAGTACCACCTAGGAAGAGACACACATGAACCAGAAATACCTATCTAAAATCCAGCGAAGTATTCCACAGTGGATGTGATAGTCGTTACAACCAATAAACAAGGAAATGTATGTTTAACATCCAGTGGAATAATACACAACGGATGTGATGATTGTTATAACCAACAAACAAATAAATATTTTTCTAGTATCTCACGGAATAGTCCACGAGGATGGGATAGCAATAACAACCATTACAGCACATTCTCAATAAGATAAGCACTAAAATAACATAAATAGTTCAACTATCTTAGTACATGTGAAAGAAAACATGAAATAAAAACGTCCACAAAATAGTCTTACAAACATTCATAATCCACGCATGAATAACGTGTTGGCCTTAAAAAGATTATGTTATTAAGAAAAAAATCTAAGACACATGTTTCCATTGTACATCACTAAACACATATTTCATTAATTTTGGAATTTTTTTATTACAATGATATCACTAAACTTGAGTTTTTTTGTTATTATCAAATTCTGTATCTACCATTTAATTCCAAATTTAATGAAATAGGTGTTACTAGCCCTAGTAGTGGTACATTAGAGCCACTCCTTGCTCCTTAAATAACTAGCTGATCTCTCTAATGCCTTGCGGGAGAAGCCAAGTTGAAAATTCATTTTCTCATACAATGAGGGGGTATATATAACCAAAGGGTAATGCTTCCCCCTTATGACTCTTTGACTGCCCTCATGATTGTTCAACTTCCTATGACTTTTCAACTTACATGACTCTTCATATTCATGTGTGTCCTTTAGACTTCCACTTTACAATACATTTGATTTACAATATACATGGTCCACACTAGTGATGTGGCATATGAAAAATCATGGCACATCTTGACACGACAATGCTGACATAGACTAGCCTGATGATGTGGTGATGTCAAGTCACTTTTGTTGTTGAGTTCTAGATGTTTTCTTGGATATTCTTTCTCTTCTCCTCTACATAGTTTGGTCGATGCGGGGTCTTCAATGATCTTTGGTCTTGGAATGTGGCTGCAAACTTTTGTCCCTTTGCTT
The DNA here is from genome assembly GCA_000404065.3 of Pinus taeda. Taxonomy (NCBI): domain Eukaryota; kingdom Viridiplantae; phylum Streptophyta; class Pinopsida; order Pinales; family Pinaceae; genus Pinus; species Pinus taeda. The sequence continues at coordinate 84,773 of APFE030467005.1, read as the reverse complement.
TCTCTTGATAGGTCCACTCGTAGTTTCAACTGCAAGTGAGTATTTTGGCATGCTTCCCTCCTTCTTCTCATTCTTCATCATCTCCCCATGACTTGATAGTGTACATGTTCCTGCAATTCACTCATGACGGGACAACATCAATCTGAAAACTCCCTGGTCTAAGAATATGCGTTATTATCCATGAACCAAGTCTAGGACAAGTCACAGACTACGAGGAAGGGCCTAGTGACTGCACATTATGTAGTTCCAACTGATAAGGAGAGAGCTTGAGCACTAAGACTACGCAAAGCATAGCTCAAGCTTGATTGAGGAATTTTTCTAGACAGTCCTCACTGAGGAGAAAAATAGTGCAGTGCCCTCTAAGATTCAGAATTGTGTAGTTCAATCAGGCAGTGGTTGTTGTGGGGTGGGCTCCTAGGAGGACCAACTATGCAGTTTGAAGAGGCAAGGGGGGTTGGTTAGCAAAGAAGCCTAGAGGACAGATCTGCGCAGTTTCTGATGGCAGTGAGCTTCGGCTAAGGGAAGGGCACTAAAGGAAGCATCTACATAGTTTTGGAGGCCAATGAAGGTTGGGTTCTCTATGCATTGCGTAGTTCCAATAGGCAAGGGAAAATATTGAGGTTTGAAGGTGCGAAGTGCATAATTCAAGACAGACTCGGAGGCACAATTGGGCAATTCTGGAGGTCAAGGAAGGCTTCTAGACTCTAGAATTATGCAAAACAAAATCCCTCGAGGATAATGACTGCGCATTGTATAGTTCCAAGAAATAGGTTCACATCCATGAGGGTTGAGAATGCGTAGTGCGCAGCTCATTCAGGGCCTGATGAAGCTAGGTTGCTCGGTCAGGAAGATTTTCTGAAATGGCTAAGTACAGGAAGGGATATGGACTCGCGATGAACTTAAATTGTGATCACACACTTAGAATATTTTGACGACACCAAAAAATAGATCATCAGAACAAAAAAATAAAGCATTCCACTCTATGTGATTACCTCATGACAAGATGCGGCAAGTGTGACACTTAAGATATACTTTGGGATGATCATGATGAAACTTGTGAAACAGTGCTCAAGACCTTGTGTATGAGTGTGATAAAATTTTACATGGTTAGGAAAATTCATATACACAAAATACCGACCTTCGAAACCACCAGAAATGGCTTGCAAACATTACATAGTAGTCAAACAGGCCAAAAGACGACAGTTAATCCAATAAGAAAAGGGGGTCAAATAACTCCAAGAAAGATCATGGGATGAGCTTGAGTGTTTGCAACAACTACAACACTTGGTGACACAATGGTTGGACTCCAGCTTCTCTATCTTGGTTAGTTTCTTCTGTGAAGGGCCTTGGTTCCTCAAGGAGTATTGATTCATCATACATATCACTTTGGCTTCCCCACTTACCCCATGGGAAGACATGGTCCCCTCTATACCTTCTCAGTTGAAACCAACATAATATTTAGCATAATCACAATATTTTGAGTTGGGAAGGGTAGTTTATCTCACGAGCTTAAGATTTTTAGAGTATATTTTTTCATCTCTAGTGTTGCTTCGCTTCCAGCAGGCCTGGACTGTACCCCAACAAAGTCACACAGGAACAAAAACATTGCTTCGCTGCCAAGGAGACTGGATAGTACCCCGACGGAGTTGCTTGCTTCACCTCTCTACACAGGAATCCTTTCTCTTCTTTCACCTTTATTTATTTATTTAAAGAGAATTATGCATCGACACTTATTTATTTTGGGGCAAAAGAGGGATCCCAACTTATTGAAAGCAGAAAAGGTTGTTCCTTTAGATAAGCATATAAAGACCTCTGCTTTTGGTTTTCTTGTTTAGATTTTCCCCCTCTCTGTTTCTATTAATTGGATAAGCTTGAGAACCCCAGCAGAAAAAACGAGTATAAGCATGAGGTTCCTAGACTGGACACGGGTTCATGGTTGTACCAAAACACTCCTTACAAACAGATCATATTTTTCGTCAGAACTTCATCGGCCAAAATATGTAACCAAAATAAGGAAGACAGACAAAAGGCTAGCCAAGTGATGCAATGTCATGAGACTCTTTACACTTCAGCCACACACACTTAGAAGGCACAACGCAATCAGGAAAAACACTTATTCACACAACAAAATAAACACAAAAGCAAAGAAACAAATAGAAAACAACAAAAGACTATGTACATATTGCGGGGCAAAGCCCCCAGATCTTCATTGAAAATATTTTTTTAAGTCTTGGCCATTAACAGGGAGAGATTCAATCTTCCCGTCAAATGATTGAATATGATCTTTGGGTTGGCCAAGATTCTCATGTCCTTTGTATGGTCTAATCCACAGGGACTAAAAATTAGTGTGTTTTCCTTTGTCCTCGTGGGCTTTATCCCACTTTAAGACTAAGTCACCAACACTAAAGTTGTTTTTCCCTGCAGACTTTCTATCAAACCACCTCTTGACATGACTATGGTGAAGTGAATTTTTTTCTGTAGCTTTCAACATTTCCTCTTGTAGCCTATTCAAAGTGCCCATCCTACGCTGAACTAAAATACAGGCCTTGCCTTGGGACTCTTGTGACAATTGGAGAGAGAGTAATAAGTAGATGTTCAATGGGAGGATGGATTATTTTATGTACACCAAGAATTAAGGGGAGTTGTTTAGAGAAGTTTTAGGCATGACTTGGTCAACCCATAAGGCATTCACTAAAGCAGAGTTCAGTTTTGTTGTTCAGAGAATATGGTATTTTTTATGATACTGATAAGGATATTGTTTGTGGATTCAACAAGACCATTCCCCTGTGGATAATAATTAGCTAAATTTTTCAATATTATACCATTTTCAAATGAAAAATCATAAAGTTTTAACAATGAGAAATATGTTGCACTTTCAAAAACAGTGACGTAAAAATGTCAAGCCTGGAAATGATGTTCTTCTACAAAAAGTTGATGACTTCATGATCGTTCACCTGTTTTAGAGGAACTACCTCTGTCCATCACATGAAATAGTCGGTAGCGATTATAATGTAGCATTGTCACTTTGAAGAGTGCGGGAAAATTTCCCCAATGATATCCAAGCCCCACTGTTGAAAAGTTTCTTCCACTGTAATGGGTTGCAGTAGGATCACTGACTTTTGAATTCTATTGGCACACCTCTAATAGACCGAACACTTGCGGGCATATGCATGAGCATAATTTAATAATGTAGGCTAGTAAAATTCTACCCTCATAGCCTTATGTGTTGTAGTGTTTCCTGCAAAGTGACCCTTGGCTGGTCCATCATGGATATCACACAATACATTTTTTGAATCGTACACCTCAAAACACCTTAGCAGTTTTCCATTGTTGTGCTTTCTGAATAGCACCCCATGCACCGATTGATATCATAATTCTTTAGGTTAGAGTGACCTCTTATGTCATGTTGAAAATTGAGAGGGAATTGTGTTGTGCTCAAGGTATTGGTGCACATCGGTGTACCAAGAGTTTATGTCAGTAGTCGGAAAGGCTCTCTCAACATTGTACATTTCAATCTCTTGCTCCCATCATGCGATCTCTTCTTCTTCCTCTTTCGTATTAACTACTTTTGCTGCTAAATGGAAAATACCATGACCCTCAATTGTGTGAATTGGTTTGATGTTTAGATCATACTCTTGTAACTCGATCATCCAGTTTGCCCTCCTCTCACCCAGTTCTTGTTAAACAAGTAGTGATCTAACTGGTGGTTGTGGAAAAAAGATAACATGATGGTTCTTTAATATATAGGATATGAAGTGCTTTACCACCTTGTACATTTCATAAGACCATTTTTCCATGGTGGGGTAATTAAGTCTGGTCCTTGCAGACTTGCGCTCATGAAGGAGATAGGTCATTCATTTTTCAACTCATTCTCCTAAGTAAGTACAGCAACTAGAGAGGTTTCAGAAGATAAAGTATAGAGAAAGAAATATTTACCACATTCTAGGTTGTTTAACGCGGGTGATTTTGTTATAGCTTGTTTGATATGGGAAAACATGTCATTTTCCCTTTTATCCCATTTATAAATTGTGTCGTTCTTGATGATCTCCTGCATTGGTTTAACAATCTGGGCATAGTCGAAAATGAACTTATGAAGGAAGTCGATCTTCCCCAACAAAGACTGCATGGATTTCTTGTTCACTGGGTGAGGAATCTGTGTGATAGTCCTGGCTTTGTCCGGGTCTAACTTGATCCCACTTTTAGCAATGATGTGTCCTAGGAGGTTACCTTCGAACACTGCAAATATACTCTTCTTAGGATTCAAGGATATCTCATGTTTACGGCATCACTCAAAAATATTCTTCAAATGGAACAGGTGATCTGACGTCTATTTGGATAACATTGTCACATCATCAAGATAAATCACTACGCTCTGTCCAATAAGACTATGAAAGGCGATGTACATCACACACTGGAATGTTTCACCAACATTGACCAACCCAAATGGAATTCATCAAAACACGAAGGTGCCCCACTTCGTTCTGAAAGTAGTTTTTAATCTGTCAGACTCTCCCACCAGAACCTGGTTGTATCTTGAAAATATGTCAAGCAAAGGAAACATTTCAGCCCCCTCTACTATTTGTAGTATTTTCTCCATGAATGGCATAGGGTAGTTATCCTTTTCCGAGGCGTGGTTGAGATTGTGGAAATCAATGCACGAACGGATCTCCCCGGACTTCTTCCTCACAAGAACCAAGTTTGGTACCCATGTTGAAAGTTTCACCTTGTAAGTGATCTGAGCATCCAACATTTTTATCAACTTCTTTGTATGAGGGGCTAAAGTGTTAGATGAAATTTCCTTAGTTTCTCTTGAAATTGCTTGGCCCCTTCCTTGATTGGTTGGATGATTTGTGTGTCATATGTCTTGATTTTATCGTATGTCCACATAAAGACATCACAGTATTGATTGAATAATAATATGAAGGCTTGTCGCTCTTGTGGTGTACATCAAGTACCAAGATTAACATATTTCATATCCTTCTCAATACCCAAATTGATTTGTTCATGCAACAAAGTGGAACTGTGGGGTTAACGGGCCCCTAGAAGTGGTTCTGCAAATCATACAGTTTCGCTAATGATGCCACGCCCTTGGGGATGACGTTCCCTTTACTTGCATTGGTTGCATCCTGCAATGCCTCTTCGTGCTCTTCCTAGTTGATCATTGAGTCTTTAAACATGTCAGTGTTCACCATAAAATATAGTATTTGTTGGTCGTCATCAAAAACACATAAGTTAGTGATATTATCCGAGATGGAAGGTTTATACAAAATTTCAATAGAAAATTTGTCCCTTAAGGGCGACATCCTAGCAATAGCATTTGTCGAGGCATCTACATTTGCATTACACATTCTTGGAACTGAAATAATATTAAAAGCTTGGAAGTGTGAGATGAGTCACCATACCTCTTGTTGATAACTTTTAAGGTGAGGTGACACACAATGTATAGTGTTACATACCTAACGCACCATGATTTTTGAGTCACCTACCACTTTTAGAATGGAAACATTGAGTTCGATGGCTTTCTGTAAGCCTAAGACGAGTACTTTGTACTCTCCAATATTATTCATGCACTAGAATTACAAGCTTCTAGAGATCAAATGTTTTATCTACAGTGGGTCTATTAAAATATAACCATCTCCAGAGCCCTCATGCATCTTGGATCCATCAAAATACATAGTCCACATATCATATGTATAGGGATTGTTGACTGCACTAGTACTGCTACCACTACTACTAACTGTACAGAGTTCATTATCACTAGTGGGACATGGAAGGAGATCCAATTGTGTGTCTGGTGGGACTGGGAAAGGCTCTGCAAGGTAACACCCCAACTGTGTCTCCAAAAAATAATTTCCAAATAATAGTTTTGTGAAATCCATTGGCTTGTTATTTTTGTTCAAGGGAGTCACCATGTGCTTCATTTATCTCTCTAATCATTACTCAAATCTAATTGTTCCTACCCCTGCACGGAAGCCATAGGTGTGAGTAGTCTATGGCAAAGTACCCTTGAAGATTTCTTGACTAATATATGCTCAGTAACACTTTATATGCTTATGGAATGTCTACAATCACTATGTTGATACATTGGTCAACTCATCTGTCAGATGATAAACAGGTGATAACATCTTTAAGTTCACCAATTGACTGGGCATGAGTTCTATCCAGCTAAATAATCTATTCATTTGTCTTATCCCATTTAGCATTGTTCTTCTTGGCAACAGATAGTGGCATGACATTCACTGATGCACCCGAATCATCCAAGCAATTGTGTACATTGACATTGAATATTTCGAATGTTAACAAGAATGGAGGGAAGAGTGTGTTTACATCCATTGTGAGTGAATTAAGTAAAGATGTGATAGTGTCAGGAGACTTACTATATCCCTTGCCTGAAGAGGTGGCATTGCCTGAAGAGGTTTTCCCAAGTGACCGTAGAAGGATGTCCCACTCACGATGATCTTTGTAAGTTTGAACATGGATATTTTTGCATGAACCTTCTTCATATCATCTACAATGTTATAATCCAAAGTGGGAATACTAACTGAGGTGTCCGAGGATGGAACTTGGTTTGTTGTTTCCAAAGTGATGGTTTTGTCTTTACTGATTTCCGAAACACTTTTCGTTGAGATTTCTTTTCCAAACTTGCTCTAAGTGTTATACGTTGAGGTAGTTGGTGGATTGAGTTTCCTTAACAGGTTTTCTTTGAACTTTTGTTTCAACACTTCAATAATGGTGGTTGGCCCTTGGCTTCTTAAGTTGTATCAGTTTCTCTACTTCTAGGCCAAACCATCACTCGAAGGATGCTTATCGACAATACCCTTTTGGGTTGGGAAAACGTAATGATACATGTTCACAACATGCCCAATGCTTGCAATAACTTCTTCCTTCTCTTCATCGGGTTCAGCCTACTCCCCAACCATGACTAAATCAACAAACTATGCAGTGATTCTTCTCATGACTTGGTTCCACTGTGGGAACGTATTTTCTGGATGATACTCAATATGAAACATGCAATACAAATCCGTGCCAATTTTTTCAATATTCAAGACAACATTGGAACTCTGTGCAGACTTTGTCGGTTGATTGTTGTTGTTTTCGGAAGTTAAATTCCTTCTTAAAAGGAACTTGGGGGGATTGCTTCTCACGGTAATATCATTTGTCCTTTCTTTGAGTTCAGGAATTTCAGTGGTCAAGGACATAATGAGACAAGTTAGACTTTCAAGAACGTTTGGTTCTTTCTCCTTAGCCTTGCTCATGGAGGCCTAAGACCTCTTACCCGTGCCTTTGGAGTCCTTTTTTGATTCATCATTTGAGATGACTCTAATAGCACGCAAGTCCTTCTCAACAATGTTAGCCTCTTCATATTTTTCTGTCAATTTATATCTTGCAATTCACTTTGCATACTGCACAATATTTTTTGGCAAGGTAGAAGTGTAGTAATCTATGGTGATGGAGTCATGAGGTTTTGTGTTCTCAAGAAAATTGTTCATGATGTAGCTGAACCTATGATTGAAATCTTTAAATTTTTCCTTCTGCTCCATCTCAATATTACCTAACTCCTTTATTAACATGGAAAGGGTCTTGTTTTCAACAAATTTTTCAAGAAATGTCATTTTGAATCCCCTCCAATTCTGGATGGACTTGGAGGAAGGTTGTGATACCATACGGCTTCTCTACCATCCAAGGTACATGGAAAAGGTTAGCATGCAACATCATCGTAATGTACCTCAAGTGCAGATGTAGGTAAAAGTTGTCCAAGTGATCTTCCGCCTTCATTGTCTTATCAGGGTCATACTTCGTTAAGAGCTTATCCGCCTGCCTCGACATCTTGTGCAAGACACTCGAAAGTGACAATGGGACCTAAGTCATCTAGTCCAGATTTTTCTCTACCATGTCTTCCTCTTCGTTGTTCTCCTCTTCATTTTCTAAATATGGTGGTTCCTCTTCCTCTTCTTCTTCTTCTCTGCCTATCCTGCCAAAAATTGAACATGAGATTATTGGGTTGCCTTTGTTACCTCCATGAAAGAGTGGAGGCCCTTATTCCCTTTCCACAGTGTCTGCTAATTCTTCAGGAGTGGCGAGGATCGATTCTTCAATGGATGAGACTAATATCCCTGTGGGGGTGTTCTTGTTATTATTTTCATAATATGGAAGATTGATTACTATCGGAACCAATCCAATAGCTTTTTCAAACTAACGGGTGATAGGGTGCACGGATCAAAGTTGATCATACAGGATTTCATGTTTAGGCCTGGGCTGGGAAGAGTCACCAAATTTAGAATTATGAGTAGGGTAGATGGAGTGAATGTTGTTACCTTTACCAGAAGAAGGATTAGTGGGTTTGGTGAGTCTATCAACCATAAAATGATGACTCCCTCCTTCTAGGACCAGAAATGTTGATGGTGTTGGACCCGCCAATATTCAGGGGATCTCCTTGATATAAAGTCCCAATTAGACCTCACACCGTTTGGTGTAGGAGTCCCATCCGGTATAAAGGCTCGATTGGCAAATCCTTAAATATTTTCCTTGGTTCTAGCTGTCATCACAAGAGTCTGATGCAATGGTATCTTCAAAAAGAAGGGGGAATATGTTTGCTGAGTGTGCACTACAATTGTGTTGAGGTTCTTCTACTACAAAGAGTGGGAGAGAAAAGTAAGCCTCTAAGTGAGAGGTAATAGTACCACCTAGGAAGAGACACACATGAACAAGAAGTACCCATCTAACATCCGGCAGAATAATCCACAGCATATGCGAAAGTCGTTACAACCAACAAACAAGGAAAGATTTGTTTAACATCCAGCAGAATAGTCTGAGCATATGCGACAGTCATTACAACCAACAAACAAAGAAATATTTGTCTACTATCCCGTGGAATAGTCCACAAGGTTTGGATAGCAATAATAACCATTACAACACATTCTCAATAAGATAAGCACTAAAATAACTGAAATAGTTCAACTATCTAGGTACATGTGAAAGAAAACATGAAATACAAACGTCCACATATAGTCTTACAAACATTTATAGTCCATGCATGAAGAATTTATTGGCCTTAAAAGGCTTATGTTATTAAGAAAAATTTCCAAGACACATGTTTACATTGTACATCACTAGCCCCAATAGTGGAACATTGGATCCACTCCTTGCTCCTCAAATAACTATCTGATCTCTCTAATTCCTTGAGGGAGGAGCCAAGGTGAAAATCCCTTTGCTCATATAATGAGGGGGTATATATAACTAAGGGGTGATGCTTCACCCTTGTGACTCTTTTATTACCCTCATGATTGTTCAACTTACATGACTCTTCATATTCATGTGTGTCATTTGGACTTCCACTTTACAATACATTTGATTTACTGTATACATTGCCCACACTAGTGATGTGTCATATGACAACTCATGACACGACTTGACATGACAGCGCTAACATAGACTGGCTTGATGATGTGGTGATGCCAATTCACTATTGTTGTTGAGTGCTAGATGTGTTCTTGGGTATGATTTCTCTTCTCCTTTGAATAGCTTGGTGATACGGGGTCTTCAATGATCTTCAGTCTTGGAAGGTGGTTTCAAACTTGTGTCCCTTTTCTTGATCTTGATAGTTCCACTCATAAGTTTAGCTACAAGTGAGTTTGTTGGCATGGTTTCCTCCTTATTCTCCTTATTCATCATCTCGGTATGACTTGATAGTGTACATGTTCCTGCAATTCACTCATGATGGGATGCATCAATCCAAAAACTCCCTAGTCTAGGATGATGCATTATTATCCTTGAACCGAGTCTGGGACAAGTCACAGACTGGGAGGAATGGCTTAGTGATTGTGCAATGTGTAGTTCCAGCTGACAGGGAAAGAGATTGATCATTGAGACTGTGCAGAGTGCATCTCAGGCTTGACTTATGAACTTTTCTACACAGTCCTCATTGAGGAGAAAAATTGCACAGTGCCCTCTAAGAGTTAGAATTGCGTAGCTCAATTAGGTATTGTTTGTTACAGGATGGGTTTCTGGGAGGACCAACTGCACAGTTTCAAGAGGCAAGGGGTACTGGGAAACAGAGATGCCTGGAGGATAGATATGCATAGTTTTTAAGGGTAGTGAGCTCCGGTTGAGGGAAGGGCAGTGGAGGAAGCATATGCACAGTTTTGGAAGTCAGGGGAGGATGGCTTCTATTTTCATTGTGAATTTCAACAAGCAAGGGAAAATATTGAGGGTTGAAGTTGTAAAGTGCGCAATTCAAAACAAATTGGGAGGCACAACTGCGCAATTTTGGAGGTTAAGGATGGCTATTGGACTCTGGAATTATGTAGAAATATAACCCTAGAGGACAGTGATTATGAAATGTACAGTTCTAGGTAGTAGGGTCACATCCATGAGGGTTAAGACTATGCAGTGCATAGCTCAATCAGGGTGTGGTGAAGCTAGGTTTCCCAGTCAGGAATATTTTCTAAAAATGGCCAAGTGAGGGAAGGCAGATGGACTCGTGATGAAATTAAATTGTGATCACACACTTAGCATACTTTGACGACACCAAAAGATAGATCATCAGAACAAACAAACAAAGTATTCCCCTCTGTGTGACTACCTCATGATAGTATGCGGCAAGTGTGACTCTTAAGATAGACTTTGGGACGATCGTAACGACACTTGTGCAACAGTGCTCAAGACATTGTGTATGAGTGTGACGGATGTTTATATGGTTAAGAAGGCTCATATACAAAAATTTCGACCTTAGAAACTAGCAGAAAAGTCTTGCAAACATTACATAAGAATCAAACATGCCAAAAGACAACAGTTAATCCAATAATCAAAATGGGTCAAAGAACTACAAGAAAGCTCATGGGATGAGCTTGAGTGTTTGAAGCAATCAAGGAAAAGAGTAAGGAAGGCTCCGAAATTAGAGTGCAAGCCAAAATTTTGGAAGGTGTTCAAGAAGCTATAACAGGCTCATTCTTATGGAAGAAGCATGAATTTTGAGGCTACTACAGACCAAATTTTAGCCCTATTACAGACTTGGTACAAACCTATTTTGTGGACAGATTTGGGAATAATTTTGTCTTGGTATGTTGGAGGGATGACTTAGAACTTGGAGGTTGGTTATCTTAGCTACATTTTTAGTCAATTTGTCTATGACTTGATGTCTTGTTGACTTGATTCTATAAGGAAAGGATTATTGGGTCTTTCCCCTTAGAGTGGATTTATCCCAAAGTAAATTTTGTGTTTGTCTATTCATGTTTTTGTTTTGTAGCTCTATGTATATATTTTTTTGTTGCATAATAAATGAAAAAAAATATCAACATGTCGTCGTTGCGGCAAACACCCTCCAAAAAATTTCCTACACTCAAATTTTTTAGCCTACTGCGGATCTTGTGATCAGTCGTTCCATAGTCACTTCTTGTTTAGTTGATGCTTTTGAGCTCCCTTCTTGGATTGGAAGTGTTGAGGGTACTTTCTAAAACATGCTTAGTCTGTAACAAGTTCATCGGCACATTATTTACAAAATCTTGAAAAAACATAGCACGGTCCATCAACATTGTTCCTGTGTGATGTCCAATCCATGTTGACAGTCAGAACACACTAATTATCAACATGGATTGGACATCGCAAAAGAACAGTGTTGATGGATCATCTTGTAGTTGTGTTTGTACTTCTATTTCGGTGAGTTTTGCAAACTATCACTTTCGTAGACCTTTGTTTTTGCGAGTGCCATTTTCATGTTTTCAATTGTCATTTTTTCCTTCTCTCACTCTAATTAGTGCCATTTTCATGTTATCTTCACTCTGGCATGTGTTTCTTTCACTGAGTGTTGTTCACACTTTATCGCTTGGTGTCTTCTAGAAATGTTAAGCGTCACACAATGTACATAATATTGTTTTGGTGGTTTCAATAGGTTCTCCTTAACTAAATGAGTCGATATTACCATTTAAACCTTTGTCATACTCATTTCCAAAGTTTTAGACATTGTCGCATAAGTGTTGTCACAGTCGTCGCAAAGTGTATCTTTAGTATCACACTTGTCATAAGTTGTCGTAAAGGTTTTCGCACTAAGGGAAGTTTGTTATTAATGTGTTCTATATAACCTATGTTGGGTGGTCAAGCATTATAAGTGTGTGATCACAGTCAAATCCTATCATTATTCACATCAGTTTCATTGATCCCACACTTAGCCAAATTTCATAAAATTTCGAGCAACTTAGCCTCATTCGGCCTTCCTGAAATGTGCATTATGAAATCACATCCCTTCAGCTACAACCCTACCTCTTGACACTACCCAATGTGCAATTCTTGCCTTCCAAGACTGCGCATTGTGTAGTTTCAGTGCTATATCCCGAGCCTTGGCCTCCAAAATTGCACACTTTATCCCTCCATCCTAGCCCCAACTACACACTGAGTACTCTCTAAGCTCAAGCCCAAACCATGAGCGCTTGAACTACGCAAATGTACAATCTCCAATTCTTCTCTAACTCCCAGAACTGCACAACTGATAGAAACAGTGGAAAACCCTGTAGCCTGCACATTTGACAAAAATAGTGCAAAACCATACAATTTGAATCACTAAGTCTCAAAACTGCACAATCCAGCATGAACTCCACATTATGTAGTCTCAAGGCTCAAGCATCATCCCTGAGTTCTTGAATTGCGCAAATATGCAATCACCTGGGCTCCTTGGTCCTCTAGAACTACGCAATGGGAAAAATCAATTTTTAATCCCTCAACCTATCTCCCTGAGCTCCACAACTGCGTAATAATTTTTCTCAGTCCAAGCCTGGACTACGCATTCCACAGTATCAAGGCTCAAGCCTGACCCTTCACTACTTGAGTTGCGCAATTGCATAGTCACTGAGCCTCTCCATCATCTTGCCACTTGGTTCCGGCTTAGTCAGTGGATCATCATTTAGTATCTTATACAAAGGGTTTATCGAAATGATGTCATATTTTCATGAGTGGATTGCAAATGCAGGAACTCTATAATTCCATGCAAATATGATGAATAAGTAAATGGAGAAGGAGGACATGCTAGAAGACACATATGGAGTTGAAGAGATAAGATTATCATTAAGCGAGAAGACAAAGGAACACTAGATTACAACAGAAGATCAAAGATCAGAAATGTATGAAGACTCCATCTAATTCACAACCCCTTGGAGGCTAGATATGAATCACAAATTATATCTCTCATGAAATTGAATCATTGCACATCTATTGTTGAAGACAAATGAGCAGCAAGAATGGCTTAACATTGCCATGTCATCAAGAATACCTTGTCAGTAGTATCTGTCATGTCATGAGTCGTCGTATGCAACATAATTCTTTTGGATTATGTAATTTGTTATTCAAAAATGTATTGTAAAGTGGAAGTCCAAAGGACATGTACAGAAGATGAAGAATCATGTAAAGTTTAAAAGTCATAGGAAGTCAAACACTCATGAGGGTATTCAAAGAGTCACAAGGGAGGTGAAGCATCACCCCATTAGTTATATATACAACCTCATTTTATGAGAAAGGGACTTTTCACCTTGGCTCATCTAGTAAGGCATTAGAGAGATAAGCTATTCCTTTTGGGGAACAAGGAGTGGCTCCAAAGATCCACTATTGTGGCTAGTGGTGTTCGTTGTATACATTTTTCTTGTGACTTTTACTTAATACTTGAAGCCTGATGGTCGGCATATTTTCATGCATGGATTGTGAATATTTGTAAGACTACTCTGTGAATAGTTATGATTCATGCTTGTTTTCACCTGTACTAAATTAGTTGAACTATTTTGGTTATTTTAGTGCTTATCTAATTGACAATTCGTTGTAATGGTTGTTATAATTTTCGCTTTGTTGTGGATTATTCCACTGGATGTTAGACAGATCTTTCTTGTTTATAATGGTTGTAATGATCATCACATCTTTATGGAATATTCCACTCTACGTTAGACGGATATATTTTGTGTATGTGAGTCTCTACTAGGGTGGTACTATTACCTATCTCCTAGATCCTCACTTTCTTTTCCCTTTGCACTAGAATAATCTTGACACATATACAACTAAACACTCACCAAGCATACTCACTTGTTGAGCCAAGGCAGTCGAGCCGATATCCCAGATGGCGTTGGCAGTTGGGTCGATGTCCCATGTGGGGCTCCTATTCCAAATGGCATGAGGTCTAATTGGGACTTCATATTGGGGAGACCCCCTTATTTGATGGATTTCCAGCACCATCAAAAACATGGTGCTAGAAGGAGGGCCGGAGGTTGTGCCCGTTGAGTTTGATTTGAATCTCTTATTCAAAATGGATCTTCCCCAAATCATAATCCCAGGATGTTTTTCTAAAGAGCTTAATCTCACCATCCATGTGGAAGTTATTCATAACCTCTCCCAATTTAAGTTTGATGGTGAGGGTGAATTAACTCTCCATGAGAATTTGTTTCAAGTTGTCCATTTTTTCCTTTCTAACAAAATATATTGTAAGGATTTCATGGCTAGATTACTCACCCTCACATTTGAAGGTCATGTTAATTGATGTTGTCATACATTTCCCATTGCTTCTATCCATTCATTCAGTCAGCTTGTGAAGGAGCTTCATAAATAATTTGACAAGTATAATTATCAAGATTTTCTTAAAATAATTAATCAACTAAGAATGAAGCCTAATGAATCAATTAAGGATTTTTTTTTATCGATTCCTTCACCTTTGTTATGAATTTTCGAGAGAAGAGACAAATTGGGATTTTTTAAAATGAAAGTTTAAGCATTTGGTTCATATCTCTTTGCAGGGTGAATCTAAACCCCCTGATGTTTCTACTTCCCCAATTTTTGTAAATCATGAAGCACCTCTAATTTCAGAGGAGGAACCTACTAATCCTTTTGTTCCTTATCCTCCTCCTTTTCTAGTTCCAATGTGGGTGCCTCCTTGCGGTGATAATAAAGTTGGGAAATTTGCAAACCAACTTCATAATCAATCTCTTCATCCTCCTTCCACTTCTCATGATTCATGTATAATGAAAGAAACCCTAAAGTGGCTTGCAGAGCCTACGGTGAAGACTAATCCTTTCATTCCTCAAGAAGAAATTGGAACTCTTAACATCAATATTGAATTTGGTTCCATCAAAAGTGTTACTTCATCAAGGGTCATCTTTCATCCTCTATCATCTAAATATCATGACACTACATATCATGATCCATGTGTTCAATCTTCTCCACCAACTATCCCATCACACTTTTCTGGATTTTGAGTTGCTCATTCAAATTGCGATCAGATACAAGGTAGTCACATTACACTAGTAGAAGAGGAGGAAAGTGAAGATACTTTTGATCTCTCTTCCCTTTTTCAAAGCACCCCATATCAAGATGAGGCACTTCCATTCTTGGGTGATTTTTAATCTAGTAATCTTGGTAGTGAATCAAATCCAATAAATTCTTCCAACCAATCCATAGCTTTGGGCAGCAATCATTCTAATGGTGATAATTATGTTTATGTAAGAAATGATTAATGCCCAAGTGCACGAGTTGATCTTTCAATTTCTCATGAATATTTTAATTTACATCTAGAATCTGATTCGAGCAAAGAATATTCTTTTATCAAAACTTCCTCTTCATATCACTACCCATTGTGCTCTACCATTTGCAATGCATCTACTTGCGATGGAGATACTCCATGCTCTTTAAGTTCTTCATCTGATGAGTTAACTTCTCAATCAGAACAAGGTGGTGGTATTATCCATGATGAAAATGAAAAAAAAAAAAAAAAAATTGAGTACTCTTTCCATCTCTCATCATATCTTCTCTTGCATGAAGACAACTCTTCAAATCATCTTGCTCTTGAAATTTCCCTGATTCATACATCTTTATATTTTCAATCAAAAGAATCTTTCAACTTGATTAATCTGGTTGTTGAAGTTGAGAAATCTAGTCAAATCGGTGACAGAGATGGCTGCCATCTAGTGAGCAACGATCTTATTGAAACCAATGGTAGAATCTATCCTCAAACCATGCATGATCTATTTCAATCTTCAAAATGAGATTTTACAATCCTTGAAAGTTATGGGACTTTCCAAGGAGTCGAGCTACTTCAACATCCATTGATGGTTATGTCAGGATCTCGTGACTCTGGTAAGCCTCCCGAACTAAGTCATATCTGGTTTCTCTTGCACAATCCTTCTCTTTACATGGTTTCACTCAATGAATTTTTTTTTTTTGAAATATGTTTTCTATTTTGAATGTAATCTTTCAAAATTTAAATATTTTAACTTTAATCATATTCAAGGATCTTCTTCATTTCATTCATATTTGTGCAAATATCTTGCACCAAATTTGGGTTTGGAATGTATATCTCTCATAAAGTCATGGAAATATGAAGTTGATCACCTCAAAGATCATCTTTGGCCAAAGGAATCATATCTATCATATTTATTTCATGATGAGCAACTCCTGGTTTTTGTTGTGAATATCATGTCTTGAATCTTGTTCTTCATCGCACCTAAAATCCTCTTGAGTGTTGATGAATGCATGAGTTATTGTATGAATCAAATTCTTCGTCGTTCATTGTATCTTGATTGGTTTCATGTGTTTTTTGTATTGGAATTAATTTTCACTTCTTTCTATGAATAGGATGCTAGTGTAGTGTTTTGCCAGTTACAAAGAAATAGTTTGTTACATTCATCACGCAAGGAAGATGATTCTATTATGAAGAGCATTTGTGAAATTGTTCAAATTGATTTATCTTCATTAATTGCAAATTGGGAAACTGATGGTTTAAACAATCCATCTGATCTTGATTATGTTTCTAATGACTATCTTTTAACTTTCTATTTTTTCATCAACACATCCATTGAAAGTCATTTTACATCCTTTGATTTGTATGGTTTAACATCTCACTATCTAGGTACTTGTCAAGCAGTTGAGGCACTTCCACACTCGCAGATGGTTATGTCAAGTCCTCACTATCTTGACACGCCTACTAAATATGATCAAATATCTTTCTCCTCACAACATTCTCATCGTAATACCATGCCTTTAATTGAAAATTAATCTTTTCAAATATTTCATGGTTTTCAAGAGGACGATCATGAATTTTACGACCCAATCGTTGAATGGTTGGAACAATCTTACCTGGCAAGCTTCAACGTGAATAGAAAATTTTGATATTTCCTCATGCTTGCTAAGGAGTTTGGTGTAGATGGAGACACATTCACGAAAGCTTCCGAGGTTTGTTGAATAATGGTTCTCATCAAAAAGGTAAGAATATGAACTGGTTAGAAGTGGTGGTTGTGGCCTATCTTTTTGCTGACAAGAAAGACCTTCATTTTTTTATGTAGGATATTCAAGTTCTTACTTTTTCTATTGCACATTGTTTTATATTTGTTTTAATAAATCACATCTTTGTTGTT
This sequence comes from Pinus taeda, assembly GCA_000404065.3. Lineage (NCBI taxonomy): Eukaryota > Viridiplantae > Streptophyta > Pinopsida > Pinales > Pinaceae > Pinus > Pinus taeda. The sequence goes on along the minus strand of APFE030467005.1, from coordinate 67,401 downwards.
GCAGTTCAAGTCAACTATGATGACTACATTGTAAATTCCATTATATGTGACCCTGACCTTCCAGCTGGCTAGGTTAGGAGTAGGTCTAGTTTCATTTTAGTTTACCTGCACATTCATCCTACATTCATCTCCTATGGTTTGTCTTGTGTTTTCTAGTGTTGGTTTCACATCATGTTTTTGTTTACCCTCTTTATGTCTTGTCTTTTGGTTTTGTTTCCTTTTTGTGTGTTGACTTTCCTTTCATTTTGTTTTTTCATATATTGCATGAAGATGTTATGTTGGATCGAAAGATAATGTGGAAAAATGGAAAAGTACTTTGTGACACTGCAACATTTGGCTAACTCTTTTTCCTTCTCCCTTGTCTTGGTTACATCTTTTGGTTGATGATGTTCTAACAGAAAATACGATCCTTGTGTTAGGAAATCCTTGTGTCAAACCATGATCTCCATGTCTATTCTTGAAAATTCATCTCTACACTAGGGTTTTTATGTTTCAGATTTTTTAGGATGATCCAATCAACTAGAAAAGGAAAAGGGAAAAATCTAAATGAGCAAACCTAAATCAAAGGTCTTTATAAGCTTCTCTAAAGGAACAACCTATCCTAATATCAATAAGTCAGGATTCCTCTTCTACCCATAAAGAAATAATTTCCAATGTACAATCCTCTTTAAATAAATAAATAAAGGTGAAAGAAGAGAAATTATTCCTGTGCAGAGAGGTGAAAAAGCAACTCCATTGGGGTAATGTCCATGCTCACTAGGAGCAGAGCAATGTTTGTGTTCCTGAACTGACACAGTCAAGGTATTGTCCAAGGTTTTTGTTAGCTTAGCAACACCAGAGATGAAAAACTATAATCTAAAAATCTAAAACTCACAAACTTCATTACCCTATTATGATTTGAAACATTTTTTTGTCGTTGATCTTACGTTTGTGTTTAAACGAATAAAGGAATGAAGGGGACTATGTTTATGAACAGGGTAAGTGGGGAAGCCATGGAAATATGAACGATGAACCAATACTTACTGAAGAACTAGACCCTATATGAAAGAATTGACCAAGACAGAGAAGTTTGAGTTCTACCAGTGTGTTACCAAGTGTTGTTGTGACAAACACCCTCGAAATATTTTCCTACACTCAAATTTTGACTTAAAATATCAATATTCACATTATCTGTCATCTATTCATTAAAATAAGATTACATATATACAGAGTGTTGTCTCAATATAGGGAGACTATTTTGGACACACAATTTGTTGGTTGAGGAAATTTCTCAACCACATACCAAACTAGGAACAAGTACATATAGCTAACTCCTATAGAATAGGAACTTACTCCTTATATAGAAAGAATCACAACTAGAGACAAGTAGGAATTAGATATTCCAACACTCCCCCTTAATGAGTACTTGTCTCCATATCAATCTGCAAAATCTAGTTGTGGTTAAATATACCAAAAAGAATATGTTGATGTCCATATAAAGGAACAACCATCCACTGGAATGCATGGGTACTAACTGTTGCAACCACCAGTCTTGTAGGATATCCTTTGCATACATGGTTCTTCCAACCATTATAACTACACACCTATATCTGTACCTGTAAATCCCCCTCCATCATTGTTAACCTGGGTTTTGTCAGATTACCCGTAACCATGCTCTGGGTTTTACCAGATCACCCTCAACCATGCCTCCAAGGGATCTCAGCCAGCACGGCTCAACTCAGCCACCAAGGCTCAACATAGCCACAAAGGCTCAACAATGCCACCAAGGCACTTAATTCAACCACAAAGGCTCTTCATGTTAAAATGATACCATGTTAAAATGAGATACCACTAGGGTACTCCAGCCACCATGGGCCAAGGGTTTTGTCGGTGAACCCTAAACCATGTTTACAGGAATCTCTGTCCCACTTCACTGTTACATGTGGTTTCTGGCTTACCACAAACTGAGACTACAGATACAAAGTGGTTTTTAGATTACCATGAAGATGAAGATGCCCACTGGCTGATGAAGATGCCCACTGGTTGATGAAGATGCCCACTAGCTGCTTCACTGATGTTGTCAAGACGTTCAGTCTGACAACCACTTGTCAATTTCAATGACATTTTCCCCCCTTTGTCAGCTAAAAGGAGAGACAGTCATCTGTATTTGATATCAAAACTCCCCCCCTTCAGGTGTAGGAGAGTTTCATTATTGTACTCCCCCATTTAATTGCACAAGAGTACCATATTCATTTGACTGTTGGCTGCAATATGTGTGAGTGAATCTGATTGTAAAACTTGTACAATCTTCTGGTTGTGGATGACCATTCCCATGGATCAATCCATGAATAATTTATCTTCAATTTGGCTGACTATCGTCGGTTGCAGCATTCTCTGATGTATGATTTTTCTTTCCACAATGGTGACAAGGATGAAGATCAAAACATTGATCTTCCAAATGACCGGTTCTTTGACAATGAGAACATTTCGGTTTGTCTGCAACTTGAGTTTGCATGCATTTCTATTTGTCTACACTTTCAGTGTGTGTGCATTGATGTATGTTTGCAACTTGCGGAGAACTTACTGAGGTGATATGTTCAAGTAATCCAACAATGATGAACTGAATGGGATTTGAATAATCAGGGATATGTAAGTGGTCGCCATCTTCGACATATCCTATCCCGCGTCAATTTCGATTTCTTTGAATTTCTTCCCATGGCTTGATGATGGGTTTGGAAAAAAGAGTAATTGGAACAACTTCAACACTTGAAGCTAGTTGGATGAATGAGTTCGAATGAACAGCTGTATCTGGATCGGTCAAAGACTTAGACGCAACATGCTTCTCTTGCAACTTTGTTCTCTGCAGTTGCGACTCAAATTGAAGGAACTCAATCATTTCATGTGCATGTTGAACATGCACTTGAATGTCAGCAAGAGTGGTTTTGTTGATCTGCACCATGTCGTCGGTTGAGGATAACATTAAATTGTGAAGAATTTGGACAGATGAATGTGTGTCGCCATGTTGCCTTGCATACTTTGAAGTCAGGCTCATTTGTTGAAGAAGTCGTGCTTGAAAAAATTGCTCACTTGAGTCGATCACTGAAATGAGAAGCTCACTTGTACTGTTTGTTGATTGTTGATGCTTTAAACACTTGCTTGAATTGTTGACTTGAGGCTCACTTAGTGACGATCACTTTGCTTGAAATAAAATTTATGAATGTTGTAATGAACTTTACATAGGCTTGCTTGTTGTGCATTGAACTGTTGCACTTGATTTGGTTACTTGACACGCTTGCTTGATCTTAGTGCGCTTGCTGGAGACACATGCTTATTTTGAGGCTAGCTTGAATATTAGAAGTCACGCTCGTTTGATGATGATTGCTTGCTTGATTATTTTATGAACACGCTCACTTGCATGATTGTTTTACTTGCTTTAAACACTTGTTGTCTTGAACTCTTGGTTGATTACTGCACTTAGTGATGCATTGAATGTGCGGAAAAATGATGGGTGTCGAACACTGTCAAAAATGCACCCAAATGACAAATGATAAATTCAATGTTCAAGTAACAACTAACTTGACTTAATGATGCACTTTAACAAATCAAATGAAGGTGCTGGTTAGAACTGAGAATGCACCTGTACAAATCAACTGAATTTGCCTTTGATTACAATCCAACTTACAAATTATGATTTGCAAGTTACAGTTTTGTATTGAGCTTATTAAAAAATGATGCAAGTGCAATTGCCGAAAAATTATTGTTGATGTAGATGAAAACTTCATTAACTTTATTGGATGTGGATGTAGAAACGTCTTTGACAACTTGATTATGTAGCGTCCTTAACTTGATTTCTTTGATTACATAATGTGAAATGTGCTTGCTTGGAAGATCATCTTATCAAGTTGATGACGTGATGCTTTGTGCTTGTGTACTTTGTTGTTTTAAGCATAATACAAAGAGATAATTTGAACACAAGTCATGCACATGCATACACACGGTGTACCTAAGATCCTCTTATTCAATTTCGGACAGATTTAGGACACAAACACACAAAAAATATGTCTTTATTAAATAGTGAATTACATCAACCTTCACCTTAACAACATTGTGAATGAAATTTCTCAAACAATGAGAACCCCTTGAAACAATTTGTCTTCAAAAATGACTCACTCGCTTTCTTCAACAAAATAGGAAAATGACCTCCTTAACAAATACAACTTATCACTCCATTACAAGGAAATAATCCCTTACTTTATAAAAAAAATATCACTTACCACTCCACACAAAAAAATGCACACTTATTGCTCCAAAATTACAAAAATAATTTTACCTTATCTCTCCAGCAAAGGCTTCTTCACTTCTTAGATTCAACTTTAAATTTCCTAAAAAAACTTTAAGAAGATGGAATTTTTTAATTTTTCTCGTTGTCCTCCACGCTGGCTGCTGGTTGGCCTAAGTTGGCTCACACTGGCTAGTTTCTTGCTGGTTGGCTTCGTGTGATGGGAGCTTTATGTATACTCCATATTATGTTTCTCCAAATGCTTATGCAACTGTAAATTATCCAGGCTAGTTTTTGGGACAAAATTTGATATCTCGCACTAATATCACTGCAACAGAGTCTGACAAGTCAACAAAGTGTGCTCTACCAAAAGAAGAGAACATTTATCTGGAATAGAAAGTTACAGTAACCCAGGGGTTTCAAAATCTCAACCTAATCCGCGGGTGTCGGGCAGAGCCACAAGATACATGAAGCCTTCAAATCTAGTTTGGCTTGTGTTGGATTGCAATATGTTGGGGAAAATGCCCCTAGAGACCTACAAAATGCAATGGATGGTATTCAAAGGCATGATGAAAGTTTACGATATCAATGTAAATATAAGCCATGCAATGACCATCAGAGTATCGTAATTGATTCAAGACCTCGTGATGTTGGGAAGGGCGGTCCATCTAACCATAAGTCTGATTCATCAATGGTAGATTCAGTCCATATCTTTGATATCACTCCAAATAATGTTATAGCAGCAATTGGGCAGAAAGAATTTTGGAGAGTCCAGAAAGAAATTCTAAGGTAGCAAAAGATCTTTTCAACTCAAGTTTTTGAACTTCACCGACTGCTAAAGGTTCAAAAACTGATAGCTATCTCATTGAACTTGTTGATTGAGGATAACGCATATGAGAACATACATGTTTATACATCAGAGGAACAGTGTGTACCCGTGTTATAGACATATTTGGGCACATCAACCCCAAACTTATATGTCGATGAACTAGGGCTCATCAACCCCTAAAAGAGTTGTTTAATACCCTAGAGGAACTTAGTCATCTGAGTGCATCATTCCCCAAAAGCTCCACTTCAAAAATCATCCAGAAAGAACCTAAATTGGACCATACTGACTGCTCCACTGATAAACTGTGATGCATACTGACTTGTACACTATTAGGGTGCAATGAATACTATTTAGGCCTTCTATAGGGTGTGATGGGTGAGGATGGACAAATTTTTGAGACAGTTTGTTAGTTGGTTGCTAATGGAATCTTCTAGAAACTTTTCCTATGCTACTTGCCTCTCTGAATTCGCCCAAGGATGACCAAGGGAATTAGGAAACCATCTCCAATTCCCCTCTCTTTTGGAACCAATTGTAACAAGTGGAATGACACTAATCAAACCCCATGGATGACTCACACCCTTGCAAACATCTATAAAAGTATCTCCCATCCAAGAGATCAAGAGGTTGGAATAAGTGCTTATAGTTTGTAATTGAGGAGAAAGAATTGTATTCTTATTGGTGTGATCTTGCTATATCATGAGGTGAAAAAGGATTGAAGCTGGGAGGACGGCGTTGGATCAGACAACTAGGTTGTAATTCTCCTTTCTATTAATAAAGCTCTTCAAGTTTTCTCCCATGTGATTGTGCAATTGTGAATGCTATCATTTTGTTCATTATATATCTGATTCTGTAATGTTTATGTTGTAATAGATCACGATGCTTTGATGGTTATTTGTTGATGTACTTGTGCAGGTACTCTCCAAGTGTGTTAAGTACAGGGAGGAGTTGCAGGATCTGCCAAAGGAGAGAGAGATCAAACAAGGGATTAAGCAGAAGTTCCAGGTTAGTTCCACTATCTTTCTCTTATTTGTTACAAATAGGAAAAATCATTGAATTGCTTTAAACTGTTGTTTCTAGGGTAGCTGCCAAACCTAGAGGTTTAGTCGTTCAACAAGACATTAATTTTCCCAGAAACAACCCACTATTGAACCATCTCATCTATCAGCTAAAGAAATTGTTCAACCACTCAAAGATACAAAGGACCGATTGGATGAGAATTCCTCACATTGGAGTTGATGTGTTCTATGTTTTCCTCGGAGGTGAGGAAGGTTACATTTTTTACGATTATTATCGAGACACAATTTCCATTAGATCATTCTATGTTATCCAGAGTAGAAGGGTAGTTGTCTGTTCAGCTGGAAATTATGGTACAGATAAAGGGATAGTTCAAAATATTTCACTATGGATCATAACTGTTGCAGCAAGCACCATTGATAGAGACTTCTCGTCACTTGTTTCTCTTGGAGACAGCCGTAAATATGTAGGACAAAGTCTCAACCCATCCATATCACCTCAAGTACAATGCTATCCACTGGTATCATCAGCGGATGTGACAAGCCCAAATGCTAGCAACTATTCTGGACAACATTGTCTTCCCGGATCACTAGATCCGTCTAAAGTTAAGGAAAACATCATTACTTGCCTTCGTGGTGCCAATCCACTGGTTGAGAAGGGTAAAAAAGTTTTTTCGTCAGAATAATTCTTTGCAATGATTTCAAAGCCGACCAAACAGTTGTTGCAACTATTTTCACTCTTCCTTTTGCACATTTGAGTGCACTTGATGGAAATGCAGTTTTTGACTACATCACTTATGGAAACATACGGGACTCTCCATCGGCTTCCATTGATCAATAGCCAATTGAGATAAATATAAAGCTAGCTCTAATACCACATGAAGAAGAATCTAAAAGGCATATAACCATATGCACAACAAATTAATAGACAAAAATTAAACTGACAACACATAAAAAACAAACTAGCAGAAAAGGCAGAGAGCCATCATCTGGTCTCTCATGCTCATGTAATTCTCTCTTTTTAAAATAATTTAATAATACATTTAAATACAAGAGCAAGTGGTCTTAAGATAGTGTGTCTATCTTAGACTCACTTGGTTGAGACATTTTCTAAACTTACACACTAATTTAGGAGAACTAGTTGGAGAGAATCTCTCCTCCTAACTAAACTCCTTAGTTTGAGAACCTAACTCTCATGATTTGAGTTAATTAATAATTTAATTTGGATTTATAATTGTTTTTAAGAGAGTGAGGCTAACATTTTGGAGCCTACTATAGATCTTGTGATCGGTCATTCCATAGTCACTTCTTGTTTAGTTGATGCTTTTGAGATCCCTTCTTGGATTGGAAGTATCAAGGGTAATTTATCACACATGCTCAATCTACAACAAGTTCATGAGCACATTGTTTTACCCAAGCTTGAAAAAGCATAGCACGGTCCATCAAGACTGTACCTGTGCAATGTCTAATCCATGTCGACAGTGAGTCCGCACTGACACCGACAATTTCTCACTTCTAGCTGTGATTTCTATTTCGGTAAGTTTTGAAAATTGTATGGTTCACACACCTTTGTTTTCACAAGTGTCATTTTCATGTTTTAGGTTGTCACTTTTGCTTTCTTTCACTCTAATTAGTGTCATTTTCATGTTATCTTCACTCTGGCATGTGTTTCTTTCACTCTCTTTCGCATATCACAAGTGTTGTTCACACTTTAGCACTTTTCATATTCTGGCATGTCAAGTGTCGCTTAATGTACATAAGCCTGTTTTGGTTGTTTCAAGAGGTTCTCCTTATGTACATGAGTCGATCTTACCATGTAAACCTTCATCCCACTCATTTCAAAAGTTTTAAGCATTGTCACACAAGTCTCGTCATGGTCGTCACAAAGTGTATCTTTAGTGTCACACTTATCATAAAGGTTGTCAAACTGAGGGAAGTATGTTTTTAATGTGTTTCAAAATATCTATGTTGTGTCGTCAAGACTCTAAGTATGTGATCCTATTCAAGTCCTATCACTATTCACATCAGTTCCATTGATCCCACACTTAGCCAAATTTTAGGAAATTCCCAATAAATTAGCCGCATACAAGATTCATGAACTGTGCATTGCACAGTCCCAACCCTAAAGTTGCAACCCTGCCTCTTGACACTATGCAATGCATAGTTCCTACCTTCTAGGACTATGGACTATGCAGTTTCAGTGCTCAAGCCCAAGCCTTGGCCTCCAAAATTGTGCAATTCAACCCTCCAGCTTAACCCTAACTACGCATTGTGCAGTCTCTGAGCTCAAGCACAAACCGTAAGCTCCTGAACTGCATAACTATGCAATTTCCAAGTCTTCTCTACCTCTTAGGACTATGAATTTGACAAAAACAATGCAAAACCCTGCAGCCTGACTCACTAAGACCCAAAACTATGAAATATGTCTGCATAGTCTATCTTGAACTGTACATTATGCAGTCTCAAGGCTCAAGCCTCAGTCATGAGCTCTTAAAGTGCACAACTACACAAACACCTGGGATACTCGATCTTCCATAACTATGCAATGGGAAAACTCAGTGTCCAAGCCATCAACCTAGCTCCTTAAGTTCCCCAACTACACAATCATTTTTCTTAGACCAAGCCTGAACTACACAATCCACAGTCTCAAGGTTCAATTATGATCCTTGATTACCTGAGTGTGCAATCATGCATTTACTGAACCTCTCCCACGTCGGCCACCCAGTTCTAGCTCAATCAGTGAATCATCATGCAGCATCTTAGACAAGGGGTTTATCAGACTGATGTCGTCTTGTCATGATTAGATTGCAGATGTAGTAACTCTATCATACTATGGAAATATGATGTATAAGGAGATGGAGAAGCAGGACACGCTAGAATACACATATGGAGCTCAAGAGATAAGATAATCATTAGGCAAGAAGACGAAGGAACACTAGATTACAACATCAGATCAAATATCAGAACCGCATGAAGACTCCATCTAATTCAAAACCCTTTGGAGGGTGGATATGAAGAACAACACATATCTCTCATGAAGATTAAGCATTGCACATCTATTTTTGAAGACAAAGGAGCAGCAAGAATGAATCTACATTTCCTTGTCATTAAGAAGTTCTTGTCAATAGTGTTATGCCATGTCATGTCAAAGTCTTCATATGCCACATCATTCTTGTGGATTATGTAATTTCTTATTCAAAAATGTATTTTGAAGTGGAAGTCTAAGGAACATGTACAGAAGATGAAGAGTCATGTAAACTTGAAAAGTCATAGGAAGTCAAACAATCATGAGGTTAGTCAAAGAGTCACAAGGGAGTTGAAGCATCACCCCATTGGTTATATATAGACCCTCATTGTATGATCAAAAGAATTTTCACCTTGGATAATCTGGAAAGGCATTAAAAGACAAGCTAGTTCTTTTCGGGAGCAAGGAGTGGCTACAATGCTCCACTATTGGGGCTATTGGTGTTCGTTATATACATGTGTCTTGTGACTTTTACTTCATACTTGAAACCTAATCGTCGGCATATTTTCACGCATGGATTGTGAATATTTTTAAGATCATTCTGTGAATAATTATGGTTCATGTTTCCTTTCACATGTACTAAATTAGTTGAACTATTTCATTTATTTTAGTGCTCATCTAATTGATAATGTGTTGTAATGGTTTCTATAACTGTTGCATCCTTGTCGACTATTTCATTGGATGTTAGACAGATCTTTCTTGTTTAGAATGGTTGTAATTATCGTAGCATATTTGTGTACTATTCCACTAAATGTTAGATTGATATCTTTTGTGTGTCTCTCTCTCTAATAAGGTGGTACTATTACCTCTCTCATAGAGGCTCACTTTTCTTCCCCTCCACAGTAGAAGAATCTTAACACATATACAACCGAACACTCACCAGGCATACTCACTTGTTGATCTGAGATTACCTATGCATAACTCTCTTGTGTTGAACATTGTAGCCAAGGAAAAACTATAAGAATATATGGTAGTCAGGATGATATCTCGAATGGGGCTCCTATTCCAAACACTGTGAGGTCTAATTGGGACTTCACATCTGGAAGACTCCCTTGGTTTATCGATTTCTTGCACTGTCAACAAAATGGTGCTAGAAGGAGGGCTAAACTATAGGTTATGCATGTTGATTATTATTTGAATCTCTTATTCAAAATGGCTCTTCCCTAGATCATAATATCGGGATGTTTTTCTAAAGAGCTTAATATTACCATCCCTATGGAATTTATTCATAACCTATCTCAATATAATTTTTATAGCGAGGGTGAATTAATCTCCGTGAAAATCTATTTCAAGTTGTCTGTTTTTTCCTTTCTAACGGAATATAATGTAAGGATGTCATGGCTAGATTAATCACCCTCACATTTAAAGGTTGTGTTAATCGATGGTGTCATACATTACCTGCTTCATTTTTCCATTCATTCAGCCATCTTGCAAAGGAGCTTCATAAATAATTCGACAAGTATGATTACCAGGATGTTCTTAAAAGAATTAAACAACTAAGAATGAAACCTAATAAATTAGTTGAGGATTTTTTTGATCGATTCCTTCACCTTTGTTATGAATTTCCTTGAGAAGACACAAATTGGGATTTCTTTAAATGAAAGCCTAAGCATTTGGTTCAAATCTCTTTGCATAGTGAATCTAAAACCCCTTATGTTTATACTTCCCCAACCTTTGTAAATCATTAAGCACCTCTAATTTTAGAGGAGGAACCCACTACTTTTTTTCCTTATCCTCCTCCTTTTCCAGTTCTGATGTGGATGCCTCCTTGTGGTGATAATAAAGTTGGGAAATTTGTAAAACAAATTCCTAATCCATCTGTTCATCCTTCGTTTGCTTCTCATGATTGGATCTAATAAAAGAAGCCCCAAAGTGGCTCATGGATCCTAGGGTGAAGGCGAATCCTTCCATTCCTTAAAATGAAATTGACACTCTTCACATCAATCTTGAATCTAGTTCCATAGAAAGTGTTACTTATTCAAGGGAATATGTCATCTTCTATCATCTACATATCATGACTCTGTGTATCATGGTCTACGTGATCAATCTGCTCCACCAACTAGCCCGTCACGCTCTTCTTATTTTGGAGTTGTTGGTTCAAATTGTGATCAAATACAAGGCAATCACATTACATTGGTAGAGGAGGAGGAAAGTGAAGATAATTTTTATCTCTCTTCCCCTTTTCAAATTACCCCATGTCAAGATGATGCACTTTCATTCTTGGGTGATTTTCAATCTACTAATTTCAATAGTGAATCAAATGAAATCAATTCTTCCAATCACTCTGTAGCCTTTGGAAACAATCATTCTGATGGTGATAATTATGTTCATGTAAGAAATGATGAATGCCCAAGTGCACCAGTTGATATTTTGGTTTCTCATGAAGATTTTAATTCAGGTCTAGAATCTAATTCGGTCAAAGAAGATGCTTTTATCGAAACTTCCTCTTCATATCACTATCCCTTGTGCTCTACCATTTGCAATGCATCTTGCAATGGAGACACTCCATGCTCTTCAAGTTCTTCATCCGATGAGTTAACTTCTCAATAGGAACAAGGTGGTGATATTACCCATGATGAAAATGAAAACAATAAAATAATTGAGTACTCTTTCCATCCCTCATCATCTCTTCTCTTGCATGAAGATGACTCTTCAAATCATCTTTCTCATGAAATTTCCCTTATTCAAACATCTTCAAATTTGCGATCAAAATAATCTTTCAAGTTGAGTAATCTAGTTGTTGAAGTTGAGAAATCCGTTCAAATCAGTGATAGATATGGTTTTCATCTGGTGAGCAGTGGTCTTATTTATACCAGTAGTAGCAGTTATCCTCACACCATGCACGATATGTTTCAATATTCAAAATGCAATTTTACAATCCTTGAAAGTTTTGAGACTTGCCAGCTTATCAATATACTTTAACTTCCATTGATGGTTATGTCAGGATCTTGCAACTATGGTAAGCCCCCCAAACTAAGTAAGGTCTAGTTTCTCTCACAGAATCCTTCTCTTTGCATGGCTTCACTTGATGAAAAATTATTTTTTAACGATGTTTGGTATTTTGGATGTAATCTTTCAGAGTTTCAAGATTTTAATTATGATCATATTTAAGAATATTCTTCAGTTCAATCATCTTCATGCAAATCTCTTGCGTCAAATTGGGGTTTGGAATGTGTATCTCTCATAAAGTCATGGAACTATGAAGTTGATCACCTCAAAGATCATCTTTTGTTGAAGGAATCATATCTATTAGATTTATTTCATGACGAGAAGCTCTTGGTTTTCCTTGTGAATATCATATTGTGAATCTTGTTCTTCATCGCACCTAAAATCATCTTGAGTATGAAAGAATGCATGAGTTATTGTGTGAGTCAAATTCTTCTTCTTTCATTTTATCTTGACTAGTTCCATGTGTTTGATGTACTACCATTCCTTTTCACTTATTTTGATGATTACAATGCTAGTGTAATGTGTTACTAGTTACAAAGAAATATTTTGTTACATTCATCACACAAGGAAGATGATTATATTATGCAAAGCATTTCTGAAACTGTCCAAATTGATTTATCTTCATTAATTGCAAACTGGGAATCTGTTGCTTTAATCAGCCCATCTGATTATGATTTTGTTTTTGATGACTGTCATTTAACTTAGTATTTTCCCATCAACACATCCAATGACAGTCGTTTTACATACTTTGATTTGTATGGTTTAACATCTCACTATCTGGGTAGTTGTCAAGCAGTTGAGGCACTTCTGCACTCACGGATGGTTACGTAAATTCCTCAATGTTTTGACACGCCTACTGAATATGATTAGATCTATTTATCCTCACAATATTTTCATCGTAATCCCATGCCTTTAGTTGAAATTTAATATTTTCAAATATTTCAGGGATTTCAAGAGGATCATCATGAATTTTATAATCCAATCATTGAATGGTTGGAACAATTTTACCTAGCAAGCTCTGATGTGAATAAAAAGTTTTGATGTTTCCTTGCACTTGCTAAAGAGTTCGGTGTAGATAGAGATACATTCTTGGGAATATTATGAGGTTTGTTGAATAATGGTTCTCATCAAAAAGGTAAGAATATGAACTAGTTAGAAGTGGTGGTTATGGCCTATCTTTCTACTGACAAACAAGACCTTCAAATTTTTGTGCAAGTTATTCAAGTTCTTATCTTTTCTGTTGGACATTTTTTTATATTTGTTTTAATCAAGTGCATCTTTGTGATTACAAGTTAGGAACAAATATAGTGGCTACACTGGAAATTTTATTATACGTGACCCCGATCTTCTAGTGGGTTAGGTTAGGATTAGGTCTAGTTGCATTTTAGTTTACCTACACATTCATCATGCATTCATTTCCTATGGTTTGTCTTGTGTTTTGTAGTTTTGGTTTCACATCATGTTTTGGTTTAGCCACTTTATGTCTTGTCTTCTGGTTTTGTTTCCTTGTTGTGTGTTGACTTTCATTTCATTTTGTTTCATCAAATCTTGCACGAAGGTGCTCTATTGGCTCGAAAGATAATGTGGAAAAATAGAAAAGGACTTTGTGACCCTGCAACATTTGGCTCTCTCTATCCTTCTTCCTTGTCTTGGTTACATATTTTGTTCGATGATGTTCCTATAGAAAATACAATCCTCTCGTTAGGAAATCCTTGTGTAAAACCATGATCTCCATGTCTATTCTGGAAACCTCATCCCAAAACTTGGGTTTTTATGTTTCAGAGTTTTTAGGATGATATAATTAATTAGAAAAGGACAAGGGAAAAATCTAAATTACAAAACCTAAATCAGAGGTCTCTACATGCTTCTCTAAAGGAAAAACTTCTCCTGCTCTCAATAATTTGGTATCCCTCTTCTGCCCATAAATAAATAAGTTCCAATGCATAGTCGTCTTTAAATAAATAAATAAAGGCAAAAAAAAGAGAGAGGTTGCATGCGTAGAGAGGTGAAGAAAGAAACTCCTTTGGGGTTTTGTCCAAACTTGCTGGCAGCGGAGCAAAGTTTGTGTTCTTGAAGTGACTTCGTCAAGGTATTGTCCAAGCCTGCGAGTAGCGAAGAAACACCAGAGATGAAAAACTATACTCTAAAATTGTAAAGCTTGCAGACTTCATTACCCTATCCTGATTTGAAAAATTGTGTGATCGTTGATCTTACATTATTTTTAACCAGGTAAAGGAATGCAGGGGACTATGTTTATGCATGGAGTAAGTGGGGAAACCATGGTAATCTAAATTATGAATCAATACTTCTACAATAAATATACCCTACATCAAATAATTGACCAAGGTAGAGATGTTGGAGTTTTATCAGTGTGTTTCCAAGTGTTCTCGCTGGGTCAAACACCCTCCAAAATTTTGCCTACACTCGAATTTTGGAGCCTACTATGGATCTTGTGATTGGTCATTACATAGTCACTTCTTGGTTATTTGATGCTTTTGAGCTCACTTCTTTGATTGGAAGTGTCAAGGGTACTTTCTCACACATGCCCAATTCGCTACACGTTGATGAGCGCATTCTTTTATGAAACCTTGAACGAGCATAGCATGGTCCATCAATACTTTGTGTGTACAATTTCCAATCAATGTCGATAGTTAGTGCACACTGACATCGATAGTTTCTCACTTCTAGCTGCATTTGTACTTCTATTTCGGTGAGTTTTGCAAATTGTCGCTTTCATGCACCTTTGTTTTTGTCAATGTCCTTTTCATGTTTTTGGTTGTCACTTTTGCTTGCTTTCACTCCAACTAGTTTTGTTTTCATGTTATATTTTCTCTGGAATGTGTTTCTTTCAATTTCATTCACATATCACAAGTGTCATTCGCACTTTAGCACTTTTCTTCTTCTGGAATGTTAAGTGTCGCACAATGTACATAAGCTTTTTTTGGTGGTTTCGAGAGGTAATCCTTATGTAAATGAGTCTATCTTACCATGTAAACCTTTGTCGCACTCATTTCCAAAGTTTTAAGCATTGTCGCACAAGTGTCATCACAGTGATCGCAAAGTGTATCTTTAGTGTCACACTTTTCATAAGTTTTCGTAAAGGTTGTCGCACTGAGGAAAGAAGGCTATTAATGTGTTCCATATGATATATGTTGTATTGTAAAGCACTCTAAGTGTGTTATCACAGTAAATTCCTATCACTATTGACATCAGTTTCACTCATTCCACACTTAGAAAAAATTTAGAAAATTCCTAGAAACTTAGCCTCATCTAGCCTTACTTAACTGTGCATTACGTGGTCTCAACCTTCATGATGCAACCTTGCCTCTTGATACTATGAAATGCATAATTCATGCCTTCCAGTGTTGTGTACTATGTAGTTTCAGTGCTCAAGCCCAAGCCTTGGCCTCCAAAATTATGCAATTCAGCCCTCCAACCTAGCCCCAACTGCACATTCCGCGGTCTCTAAGATTAATCCCGAACCCTGACATCTTGAACTGTGCAATCTCCAATTCTTCTCTGCCTCCCAAACTACACAGTTGACATATTCAGTGAAAAACCCTATAACCTGAATCACTGAGCCTCAAAATTGTGCAATCTACCTGCATAGTCCACCCTAAACTATGCATTATGTAGTCTCAAGGCTCAAGCCTCAACCCTGAGCTCTTGAACTACACAACAATGCAATCAACTAGGCTCCTCGGTCTTCCTGAAATACACAATGGGAAAATTCAGTGATCAATCCCTCACCTTGGCTTCTAGAGATCCCCAACTATGCAATTATTTTTCTCAATCAAATCCTGAACTATGTATTATGCATTCGCAAGGATTAATGATGACCCTTGATTGCCTAAGATTCACAATTGCAGAGTTGTTGAGCCTATCCCTCAGCTTGCACCTGGTTTGAGCTCAGTTAGTGGATCATCATGCAGCATCTTAGACTAGGGGTTTATTGTATTGATGTTGTCTTATCATGAGTGGATTGCAAATGTAGGAAATTTATCATGTTATGGCAAGATAATGAATAAGGATATGGAGGAGGAGGACATGCTATAAGAGACATATGGAGCTCAAGGGATAAGATGATCATTAGGCGAGAAGATGAAGGAACACTAGATCACAATAGAAGATCAAAGATCGGAACCGCATGAAAACTCCATCTGATTTACAGCCTTTGGAGGGTGGATATGAGGAACAAAGCATATCTCTCATGAAGATGAAGCACACATCTATTGTTGAAGACAAAGTATCAGCAATAATGGCTTGACATTTCCATGTCATCAAGAAGTCATTGTCAGCAGTTTCGTGCCATGTCATTTTATGAGTCACCATATGCCACATCATTCTTATGGATTATGTAATTTCTTATTGGAAAATGTATTATAAAGTGGAAGTCTAAAGGACATGTACAGAAGATGAAGAGTCATTTAAATTTGAAAATTCATAGGAAGTCAAATAGTCATGAGGGTAGTAAAAGAGTCACAAGGGAGGTGAAGCATCACCCCATTGGTTATATATACACCCTCATTGTATGAGCAAAGGACTTTCACCTTGGCTCCTCTTGCAAGGCATTAGAGAGACAAGATTTTTATTTTGGGGAGCAAGGAGTGGCTCCAAGGCTCCATTATTGGGGCTAGTGGTGCTCATTGTATACATGTATCTTGTGACTTTTACTTAATACCTGAAGCCTAATGATCGGCACATTTTCATGCATGGATTGTGAATATTTGTAAGATTTCTTTGTGAATATTTATGATTCATGTTTGATTTCACCTGTACTAAAGTAGTTGAAATATTTTGTTTATTTCAGTGCTTATCTAATTGAGAATGTGTTGTAATGGTTGTTATAATTGTCACATCCTTGTGGACTATTCCACTGGATGTTAGACAGATCATTCTTGTTTATAATAGTTGTAATGTTTGTTGCATCTTTGTGGACTATTTTGCGGGATGTTAGACAGATATCATCTATGTGTGTCTCTCTCTACTAGGGTGGTACTATTAACTCTCTCCTATCAGCTCACTTTCCTTTCCCTCTGCAGTAGAATAATCTTGACAAATATACAATTGAACACTCAATAGGAATACTCACTTGTTGATCTGAGATTACCTGTGCATAAGTCTCTTATCTTGATATTTGTAGCCAAGGAGAACCTATACGAATATATGGCAGTCAAGTCAATATCCCATATGGTGCTCCTATTCCAAATAGTGTGAGGTCAAATTGGGACTTCACATAGGGGAGACCCCCTTGGTTGAAGGATTTCTAGCATCGTCAAAAAAATGGCACTATAAGGAGGGCTAGATGAAAAGTTGTGGCCATTAAGTCTACTTTGAATCTCTTATTCAAAATGGCTCTTTTGCAAATCATAATCCCGGGATGTTTTTCTAAAGAGCTTAATCTTACCATCCCTACGGAAGTTATTCATAACATGTCCCAAGTTAAGTTTGATGGTGAGATTGAATTAACTCTCTGTGAACATTTGTTTCAAGTTGTATTTCTTTTCCTTTATAACAGAATACGTTATAATGATGTCATGGCTAGATTACTCAACCTCGCAGTTGAAGGTTGCATTAATCGATGGTGTCATACATTACCCATTGCTTCTATCCATTCATTCGTCCATCTTGTGAAAAAACTTCATAAATCATTTGATAGGTATGATTACCATGACGTTCTTAAAAGAATTAAACAACTAATAATGAAGCCTAATGAATCAGTTGAGGATTTTTCGATCAATTCATTCACCTTTGTTATGAATTTTTGGGAGAAGACACAGATTAAGATTTATTTAAATGAAAGTTTAAGCATTTGGTTCACTTCTCTTTACATGGTGAATCTGAACCCCTTAATGTTTCTACTTCCCCTGTTAAAAATAGCAACAACAAAATCCTATTTTAATTTGTCCTTGAATTAAATTGGGAATTAAACTGAAATTCTATTCTCATAGCAACGTGTAACAGTTAACTAAGTTAAGTTAACTTAGTTGGATCAGTAAATTCGAGTTGGGAGTCTATCTAGAGTCTAGCTGAGTTAAAGTCAGTTAAATTAGTTCCAACTGTTGGAGGAACTAGTAGGATGTCTAGGAGTGGACAGAAGTTTCAGTTCTCAACCAGTTAACTGATAATTCACTTATAATAACTCATTCATGTAAATTCTGAGGAAGACAAGTTGAGATTAGATTTCAGGGACAGTGTACTATCAGTTGTATAATTTTGCGAGTTGTACAGATGGTGCATGCAATCAGTAAAAGGCCTATGGATGGATTGCTTGGCTGTGGTGAGGGATTTTCCCAATTAAACATGGGTTAATTCCCTAGGAAAATGCACAAGGAAGTAGGAGCTTCGCACGCAACAGATTTGGCCAAGTATTGGCTTGAGCTAGTTTTTGAAGCAATGAGATAGATTATACTTGGGCAGAGATTGTTCGGGTTGAACAAGCATTGTATTTTCTTCTCAAATATTCTAGTTAATGCAATATAGATAGCAGGGGTTTTTTAACAGTTGCTTTCCCCAAAATAATATTGTGTTATGTGCAATTTAAATTCTTCCTTTTCTTCTTAGTGTTCTCATTGATTAATTTTTGTTTCTGTTGATGAGTAGAGTATATTCAAGTCTTTTGTTATATTGTACATGGTATCAGAGCTGAATCCACTTTAGAAGAGGATAATATGATTTTGTGGTTGCAGGAGAATTCAAATTTGCAATTCATACTACAAAGACGATAGTATGTATTTCTACGGTTTGAGACTTGAATATGCCCTGGAGGGAAGATTGAATTACATATCTTAGAAGGACAGGATCGAGGCAGTTTTGGAAGACAACGGACTTAAGGAATTCATAGATAATGATATTTGTAAGCCTCCAACAGCTAATGCACAGGATCTTGCATAATGGAGAAAGTGTGTGAACAAGGCGAGAAGAATTATCCTAGAAGGAGTTCGAGATCATATTGTCTCAAATCTCCATGGAAAGGAAACTCCTTATGTTATGTGGAAGGCCTTAACAGACCTATTTCAAAACAGCATTAACCATAGGAAGTTGGCACTGAAAGACAAGCTCAGAAAGATCAAGATGGAGAAGGGTGACTCAATTCCGAAGCACTTGACTAAGCTTACCTATTGTCATTATGAGCTTGGAAGTGTCATGGTTATCATTGTAGAAGACAATCTGGTGATCCTAGAAATTCTAGGACTTCCCAAGAGTTTGCACAACTACCAAGACTCAGTTAATGGGAGGGAGAAGCTACCAAAGTGGGAGCGATTGTGGTCCAACTTGGTACAAGAAGAGATTTGGTGGAACACCAAAGATGGGTTCTCATCTAAGCATGATGATGAGGAGAATTGTGCCTTAGATGATAAGGAAAAGAAAGGGAAGTGGAAGTAAAAAAGTCAAATGCTTTCTGTTGAGATTGCAACAAGATGATGGAGCTTAGTGAAAAGAGTCGCCTTCACTAAGTGGGCCCGCAGGCTATTTTTGGCGCAAGTCTATTTTTAGACTATGTCTATTTTCAGACATATGGATCATGTCTATGGATTGCAGGTTGTTGTTTATGGATGATTGATCAAGTTGGAAAAAATAGATGGACTTCTATTTTTAGACCACAGTGGAGTGACACCACAGCGGAGTGACTGCTCAGTCTAAATATAGAACAGTCAAATATTATTAGCTCATAATAATATTTAGACTATAAACTTTGTCTTATTCTCTTGGAGCACTTCAGGATGAGCTACGGATGTGGTACATGCAGATCCCAGAAGGAAATACGTGGTTACCTATGGGATGACTAATATTTGCATGCAGGACTTCAGTTAGAACTCAAGTGAGTTGAGTTTAGTGGACTGGAGGTGCAGTTGATGGAGTTGTGTTCAGTTTAGCTTTGTTAAACTGGTTGTATTTAGTCTAACTGGCAAATAGACTAGAGATGAGTTGGGTGAATTAGTTTTAATTAATTCACAAGTTATTAACTCATAATGCAACTATAGAATACATCAGTTAACTCAGTTGCATATCAGTGCATGTTCAGTTCAGCAGGGACAGGTGTTAGAGAATCAGATTGCTATCAGTTGTGACTATAGTTTTGCACCAGATCTTGCACAAATCAGGGGATTGAGTATGCCAATGAGTTTGCCCACATTGTAGCTTGTTCTCACGTGATTTAGCCAAGGAAAGACGTGGCTGCCTTGAAATTATCACCGGTTCTTGTGCAGGTATTGAGCAGCGGAGGCAGGCAAGCAGCGGAAGAGATTTGAGCCAGTGATTGATTCAGATCTGAGCTGTATTGTGTGTAACAGGTGGAGCTGGTACTGGATTTGCTTGTGATAAGCATTGTACTTTCTAATGTTACATGACTCAATCATTAATATACAGATAGTTGGGGTTTTTAGCGAGATGCTTTCCCCGGGATACATACTGTGTTAATGTGTGAATGCTCTTGATGTTTTATTGTTATTGATGCTGCTATATTGATGATCAACGTAGAGGAGCTTATGTATTGTGTATGTTTTCCGCAATAGTACATGATCAGGATAATCTCTGTTGAATATGTGTTAAATTATTCAAAATTTCTACACTCTATGTACCCCATCAATTGGAAATAGTCTACCATTTGATAATTTAGTTGCAACCAAAGGATTTAATGCCCCTACTTGATCTAATAGAACTTTTCCCTTTATTTAGTCCTAAAACACCAATAGAACCCCTAAACAAACCTAAAAAAGTCTCTCTCGTGGTTATTCGGTCAAGCTAATAAGACCCTTCCTAATAAATCCTACCATAAGATGTTGTTTTACTGGTAGAAACCATGTCAACAACAACTAATTAATTTCTCTCATGTAAACCCTCATTTGCAAAAACATGAGGAGAATCATCGAGAGAGTGGAAACATAAACCTTTACAATGATTTTGCACAAAGATCCCTTTCTCCCAACTAATAATGAATGTCTACAAAGACACCCTTCTCCTAATTACTAGAAACCCATGTCCCATATTGAATCATGACCTGGAAAGTAAACCTTTCTCTAAGAAGGAAGCGAAATTTAGAGGAACCAAGTGATTTATGAGCTTACCTCTTACATTTAGTGGGGAGTGATTGGAGTTCACTCCAACACTTTCTAAGACTAATAATATAGGATGTTGTACACATCTACCAAACTAAGAGACATCCTAACTTGCTCTAATATATTTCCAACTTCAACTAGATTGGTTACTTTCATGTTATAGAGTTAACACCACCCATAACTACACCCTTAAATTGATCTCCAACAACAAGGCTCATAACCCCAATTGAATTTACATGTCCTCTTTCTGCATGCCTATCCATGAAGTCCTCTCTCATGCAAACCTTTAAGGGAAAACTATACTCAACAACTAAATGACCATACTTGTAGCATTAGTTACAACAAAAAGGAACACCCAAGTAGTCCAATGTTTTCAAAAAGGAATGATTCCTCTTCTATAATGATAATCTTTCTACCAAACCATCTCTCAAATCCACCTTAGCTTAAATGTGAGACACCGTCGTAAAGCATATGTCCTTAAGGGACATATTGGCCTCAATGAAGTGCATGGGAGCATTTCCATCCTTTTTAAATACCTCCCTTGAAAAAAATCTAACGAGAGTTTGGCATTTTTACCCAAAACCAAAACTAACTCCATATTCAACTATTCTAGTAGGAAGAAAGGTGTCCAAGGGTTCAGTGAGAGTGGACAGGAATCTTATTTCCTATAGCTAGCCAAAACCTTTAAGTCATCAATAAAACGAAGAAGGAACCCCAAACAAACTCTTAAGTGGGCATAAGGGGCAAGAGCATAATCTACCAATTATTCCTATGAATTGGAAATGCAATCCTTAAAAGATTTATCATCCCTCTAACAACCCAAAAAATGTCCAACCAAAGTCACACCATCTCTACAACCTCATTTAACATCATATCCTCACCTAGGATTAGGTTCATTGGAGCAACATTATACTTTATGCACTTCTTACAACCCCTTTTTGAATTAGGGAAACTCCTATTAGCAACTCCAATTGGCCCTTCTCCACCTGACATGAGCTTGACACCTAGATCCATATCTAAGGATTGTTTTTGAATTAGGGAAACTTCTATTAGCAACTTTAATTAGGATTTCTCCACTTGATATAATCACCACACCTAGATTCATATTGAAGGATTACAATGTTACACAAAGCAAAAACTATAGAAAACAAAAAATATTTACTACATTCCCCTCTCTAGAAGAGCTAAATGGACCAATAAACATGTGCCACCTCTTTCAAAGTAAAAATGACAATAAAACTGACAATTGACAAAATTTCTTGAACTACCAACCTCTACAACATCCACCAATCCTACAATAATAAAAATATACAAATTTATAGAAAAAATTGATTATACCTAGCCAAATTTGACGCACTATTGAAATAAACTTAACCCACTTTTTTCTTCAAAATTCAAATTTTAATCAACAATAAAATCTTTGTTAATAAAAAACTATAAATCTCATATGCACTTGAAAATACATAAATTTGAACCTTAAAGGTCTTCTAATTTAAATCCTCAAGCATCACAACCTCATCCCTCTTTATGATTTTATAAACATCATCCCTCTATGATTTTATGGTTCCTTAAAAAGATTTTATAAACATCATCCTTCTATGATTTTATGGTTCCTTAAAAAGCACAACCATAGTTATCTTTATGATTTTATAATGTAGATTGAATATTGCATTTACATAAGTTATTGCTAAGAAATTTATTATTGCTTATTTATATTTTTCTTAAATTACGTTTAAGTGTTTTTTATTTAGAGTTGTAAGTTGCCTTCACAACATAATTATGTACATCCACTAAATAGTGGATTAGATCCTCAAGGATCACAACCTCATCCTTATTTATTATTTTATGGTGTGGATTGAATGTTGCATTTACGTAAGTTGTTTGTTAAGAAATTTATTAATGTTCATTTATATATTTCTTTAAATTATGTTTAAGTTTGTTTTGGTTTTTTTTGTATTTAGAGTTACAAGGTGCATTCACTTATCCACAACGTGAGTTTGTGTAACTTCACTTCATTTTTATAATATTAAAAATAAATTAAAATATATAAACTTCATTCCATTTTCATAATATTAATAGATTAAATTAAAATATATAAATGAAAAATGAAAAATCAATTTAATATAATAATATTACTAAATAATAGGGGTGATAAGAGTGGATTTATTTATTTATTTTTCTTTCTTTCTCGATAAACAAGTCGAAATAAAATACTCATAGAAATAGGAGTAGTAACAAACAACATAGCTGAATTGTTAGTTATATGGAAAGGTTTGGATCTAGATCTATCTCTGGGGATTAAAAAACATGTGATCGACAACTCCTTATTAGCCTTAAGGATGTTCTCTCTTAACGTTGCAAATCCAAAGGAACAAAAATCAACTCTTGTATTAATTCCAATTAAAAAAAATTGACAAATATGAATTGTTTCACATTCTTTGTCACCTTAATTCCACAACTGACGGTTTGGCAAATCGTGGGGTTCTCTTGGGTGTTGATGAGTGCGAGACAGATGGAAGGCCAATCGGCCTCGCCCCCATCCCATAAGAATATGTCAGACAAAGAAGTAAATACTGCCCTCAATCAGTTAGAGGGTTGGAAGATGTGTGAAGTCGTGGCAAGGTGACCAAACAGATGGTGGAAAGGATGTATGATATTATTGCATGGAGTTCATGCGGATCCCCAAGACATTCTCTTTGCTTGCTCGCACAAGGTTTTGTTTATTTTCATACAGAGAACAGTGCTCCCATCCTTTCAGCAAGGAATTGAGCCTACAGATATCAGAGGTAATTTAATGGTGAATCAATGGGCAACATATTGATTTCTGGGGAATTGACTGCAGGGGTGGTTCAATAGATCCATCGATTTGATTTGCAAAACTGTTTAATGGGCCTTCAAATCGAGGATCTAAAGGTGATTATGGCATGAGCAAGAATGAAGGAAGAGATGGGAAATTTGGTCTATAATGGATGTAGTCCATGTCGAATTCCGTTGTTGTGATAATTAGAGAGCGTGGGTGTGAGTATGGCCTCGTTTAAGAGGATACTGTGATGGAGTCACAGAAAGCTCATGGTGAGAAGTCCCCAGTGGAGGACTTAGCTAGGTGGAAGAGGGTTGTTGAATTCATGTTCAAGTTGTTGATAGGCAGGATGGACCTCCTTACTCACCATGTCAAGCTCCTAGAGAAAGATTGCGCAGAGAATGTTGAACGAATTAATGCCAAGTTCGAAAGTGTGGAAGTCATGTTGGAAAGATGAATTGTGAATATGGAGATGGACTTGTTGTCCTCCGACTCGGAGCTGATAAGCGATAGCATTTTCCGCGAGGTGCAAGAGATCATAATTGGGTTCCCTAAAGAGGTCATCGTACAATTGCAGTCTTGAGACGAAGCAAGAGGTGAAGGTGCAAGACCAAGCAGGTAGGAGAAGGAGGAATGCAAAGAAGCCAGGGAGTTCAGTTTATTTTAATCACTATCAAATGTTATGTCGCTTTGTGTTAATATTAAGTCTTTTTATAGAAATTATGAGAATTATCAATATTTTGTAATAGTAATCAAGTCATGTAAGAGAAAAAAATTAGTACTATGAATATATTGGAATCTGGAAATCAATACATAAATAACTGTCATTTTTATTAAAATTTTAAATTTTGCAAATACAATTCTAACTACATAATTCAAAATTTTAAATATATAAAAATACCTAATCTATTAAAAAAAATATTACTACAATGTAAATAAATCTAAATTAATAAAAGATATAATATGGATGATTTATATCTTTCTTGTATTTGAGTAACATCGATGATTCATGTTTTGAAGTTTATATCTTTCTTTATGTTTGAGTAACATTGATTATTCATGTTTTGAAGTAAACGTGCAGCTGCATTTAATAAAATGCATAAATTCTGCATCGTTAAAAAATAACTAATTAAAATATTTTCATGGTCTATGGGGCTCTATGGGGCTGTGGATAGATGTGATATGGGGCTGTGGATAGATGTGATAGATTTGTGTATACTTAAAAATAAGTAATTAATAAAGAATTAAAATATTTTTATAGTTTATGACGGGTGGATGGATAGTAATAGAGTATTTTGTTAAGATATTTTTTGATGAGGTGTATATAGACGGTAATAAAGTATTTCGTCAAAATATATTTTTGATGTGAAATCATAATTTGATTTTTTCGTTTAATTTTATTAAACTTAAAAAAATAAATCATAATAAAGTTCACCAAACAAAAAAAATCATAGTAAATGTTCACGAAACAAACTTGCCTGGTCGTTTACAGAATCATGTGCTTGTGAGAAAAATAACACTAGCACGGAACTAAAACCTGTAGGCGGTACCGATTTCATCCTGACTGTCTTCTTCTGGGTGTCTATGGTGAGGGATTGAAAAATCTGCTTACCCGAAACAGGAGGCACTGAGCTAAGCGTACTACATTTTCAGAATAGTTTCCTGCTCCTAAACGTTCAACTCCAGGATGTGTTTGCCGGACTAAATATTAATATGTTCCCAATCTTTTGTTTCCTTATATCCAAGACTCAAACCGAAGCCTCCATTTCTTTGCGTCAGGGCCTCCCTGGTCAGAATTCTGCGAATGGAAGCGATTTCTTCGAAAAAATTCCCCAGCTCCCCATACATTAATCACAAATCACTGGCCATAGTACAACAACAATAGCAAGGCGCCATTGTAAATGCAGGAGGGCCGATGCTGATAACTGTCCATAAAGCCTGCTCACAGAACCTGTAGGAAAGGGGAAGGTGTACAAGGAGAAAGCGTGAGCAGAGAGCTCGTAGGAGAGGAGATGGGGTACAGGAAGAAAGCGACAGGTAAAAGGATGTTGTGATCAATGAACCCCACCCCTGTCACCATTAATGCATAAACTATCATTAACATTAGCATCAAACTTGCCCAAATCCATTGATCCTCTTAATCAATGGATTTTCAGTGAGCCCATGGAAAAAATCGAGCAAGTTAATCTTGTAGCCATTTTGTAGCACATAATTTTTGAAATTTCAGTCCTCATTACCAAAAAGATTCAACAAAGTTTGGCATTGATCTAAATTCTGATTTCTTTTTAGATTTCAAGAACTGTAAATCATTTATGTGAGGATTTTTAAACAAATGTTGAAGTAATTAAATATGAAATGAGGAAAGATAGGGATGAACATTTAATTTGGTTGAGAAGATAGTTATAAAACTGGTTGAACTCCCAAAGCATTTACTAACATAGAAATTAGATTTGTTAACCCAAAAGATCATATAATTTAAGAGATTGACTAACATAGGTGATGATATAATTTAATAAATTTTCCTCTGAAGGATTTCTCAATCCGCTTCATATTTCTCATATCAATATGTATTTTAAGTTCGTCACATTGGTATGATGGTATATGAGATAGCCTGATATTTCCAATCAGGAAGGGAAAGGCCAGCCTTGCAGACTTTCAAGAAATGCCATTTTACCGGCACCCTGGGAATTACCTTTAAGGAGCTTTATGGCAGGCATCGATCTGGCCAAAATGTTAAATGACAGGTTTCAGGTCCCCTGGAAAGTACCTTTAAGAAGCCTTATCACAGGCATCGGCCTGCCAAGAAAGGTAAAATGACAGGCTTTTGCTCAAATTTTACACATCCCATGATAAAGACTATGCTCGTGGCTATGGCATTGGAGTACACCAATCAACAACTAACTGACCCATGACCCCTTTTCTGGCCTCAAAAAAGGCACTATTTTGACCCAAATAAGGCACCTGACATGGCGAGACCCGATATTGCAATTTCATCGATTCAAAACTTCTGATTCCTGAATCGAACCAGATTGACTGGCAGATGACATTGTAAGAACCCCAAAATTGTAATTTCATCGGCATAAAAGACCTCTGTATCGAACCAGATTTTCTGACTGCAATTTGGACAAAGATTAATCAGAGAGGAATTTTTTTCTCAAGATCCCACACAAAAACAGTTGACAGTCGAGTGATTTGGTTGGTCGATACACATCTCCGGCTTGGACCCTTAGCACTTCTTCCTTTCCATCTTAGGCATTGGCAGTGGCCATTAATGGGTGCCTTTCAGTTGGAAATAAGGCACTTCCTGGAATAACTGAAGCAGGGGATTTACATTTATTTCACTGAAGTTTAAGTTAGAGATGCATACCTCTATGTTATTCGGTAGTCTATCTCTTATATAATTTTTAGTTTAATTTGCTTTGGTAGGTTTTGTTGGTGACTGGATTTGTTGGAATTGGAATTACAAGTTTGAGTTCTGAGCTTTGAGGGCACGAAATCGATATATAGAATCAAAACCAAATTTTAAACAACAAAGATTCGAACAAAATTGATTTTATATACCAGAAAAAAACCAATTTTAAAATTCATTAAAGTTCTTTTTAGGTTTTAGTTAGGCCAAAATTCTTCTTAGCTGATTCCAGCTATAAACTCCAACAGGTGTAATATTTAGACAAGGGCGTTTTATTCAGTCTTACAGTGGTATAGAAATGTGATAGGAAGAGAAAATAAAGTAGTCTTTGTTAAACTCCAACAGGTATAATAGTTAGACAAGGGCATTTTATTCAGTCTTACAGTGGTATAGAAATGTGATAGGAAGAGAAAATAAAGTAGTCTTTTAGCAACAATAAATTGGCTTTTTATTCAGTCTCACAGTGGTATAGAAATTTGATAGGAAGAGAAAGTAAAGTAGTCTTTTAACAACAATAAAATGTAAAGCCATAACCTATTTCCACTTACCAAAATTGAGATTTGCTGAATAACGTACCCCGCAAAGGGATTAAATTTAGCACTATATCAAATGTTTGAACCAACAGGATTGATTTGATGAGCTTCTTCTCGGATGATTCCACTGGATGAATGTGAAGATAATACCTTGTTCTCAGTGAGTTTGGCTTTCAACCCATTTGCAACAGTTTCCAGATTATTGTCAGAAGTTCCTCCTTTCGCTACTTCGATCTTTATAACACCTCTGAGTGTCTCGGCTGCCCTTCTCATCTCCTCCCCTTTCATCAATCTCCTTACATTTTCCGCTATTTCTTCCCTGCCAATAACCTTATCAGTAACATCGCCACCCAGTCTCAGCCCAATCTTCCATTCTTTGGCTATGAGTTCGCAGTTGGCATGTTGCTCCACCCCGAGAGGAAGTCCCAGAATGGGAAGGCCGGAGGAAATGCTCTCTAAAGTGGCGTTCCACCCGCAGTGGCTGAAAAACCCGCCAATGGATGGATGAGAGAGCACTTTCAGCTGTGAACACCAGGAAACAACCAGTCCTCGCTCTTTTGTTTCCTTCAAAAAGTTGTCCAGCAATACAGAGGAGACTTCAGTGGTCTCGTTGCTGGGGGGTCGAAGCACCCAGATGAAACCATAACCGCTCTCCTTTAAACCCATTGCTATTTCTTCTATTTGGCTTATCGAAACAGGGAGTAGACTGCCGAACGAAACGTATAATACCGATTTTGCTGGCTTATCGTCCAACCATTTTGTGCAATCGATCTCTACCCGCGAGCT